>PVKV010037552.1:0-14708 GCA_004027835.1 Alouatta palliata
CTACTAAAAATACAAAAATTAGCTGGGCATGGTGGCACGTGCCTGTAGTCCCAGCTACTCGGGAGGCTGAGGCAGGAGAATTGCTTGAACCCAGGAGGCGGAGGTTGCGGTGAGCCGAGATCGCGCCATTGCACTCCAGCCTGGGTAACTAGCGAAACTCCGTCTCAAAAAAAAAAAAAGAAATGAAAATTTAACAAAGTAATATATTTTTATTCTAATAACATGTATTATCCTTTATCAGTGTAATGTAAGTAGATTATTTTTTCATTCGAAAGAGTTCATAAAATTGAATGAAGCTTAAATAATTTTGTAAGTTCACTATGTTCTTCAAAACAACAAACTTATAGGGAAAAATATTTAACAACTGATTTAGGACTATCAGTTATCTTTCCATAATAATTGTATCACCAACTCATGTACAATGTCACAGAATCTTATTTAGAATGTTTCATTTTATACTTTGTTTTATCCCTTATATTGGAAGAGATTAAAATCTTAACAAATTTAGATGTGTTCAATAAATACCAGCATATATTTTTCATTTGTAAATTATAGTTCATATAGAGGTTGTAAGAGATTATTTTTGATGGATAAATAATATCATTTATAATAAAATTTCAAATGTTTTTCTCAGAAAGGTTGAAGAAACTTTTGATTGTTATATCAGAAATGATTTAGTCAAACAGTACTCATAATTTATAAATGTCACAAATAATTATAATTTATGTGATTAGCAATCATAAATTTCTTATTATTTATTCTACATTTTCAATGTATGTCATTCTTAGTTACTTTGTTAAATAATTTTGAATCAAAACATATTGAAAAAGCATTAAAACATTTTTATTACATTCCTAGGCAGTAACTATCCTTTTTAAATATTCCTTGACAAACTTTATTACTTAAATAAAATATATAACTCTATTTAAATTAAAAAATGTAAAATTAAAATTTAAAATATGGATATTGCATTTAAATTATGTATAAATCATTTTAGATATAATTATTTTTATTCATTTCAATACATTATTTGATTTTCTTTTTCTCTAGAGTCTTTTGTGTCACCAATCCCCAAAAGCCTGTGAATTATACAACCTTATAAAAATCATAGACAGGAACCTAGGTTGAAGATGTTATTGCCAATTGAACTATGAATGCTTTGTTATATGAATATATTTTCATTTCATTTGACCTCTTTTAGATTTGGCCTTATACTGAATATAGGAAATCTGTCTTACATTTGTTTTCTAATCAGCTCAAAACCATCAACTTCTACTTGGAGAATTGCTGTGAATTTAGAATTTGCAATAAGTGTTGAGTTCTTCATAGTGAGAGAAACAATTTGTATTCATTTAGCCTATTTATATGGAAAAATGTTTGGCCTTGATCATACTCTAGATGATTCAGTAATGTTATTCAGAGTGATTTATAAAATATTTTCAATTTTTAGCACTTTAATTTGTCTTGGATGAAATTTGAAAACATACTTTAATGAAAATTATTTTTTCCCCTGTCTGGGAAGGTAAAATAAATGCAGTTTTTGTGTGAGAATCTTGATAATTACACATGACTTAAAAAGCACAATTAATCTTTGAAAGAATGTTACTAACCTTAAATAAATTATTAGATCACATTATGCTACGATAATGAGTTTAAAGCTTTTTTTTCTGAAAAATATATGGGCTTATTATCAACTCTAATTTTGGAAATTGTGACAATGTTTAAATAAAAGACAATGTTTTGCAGTTTTTTCAGCCTTCTGTGAATGAACACACGCAATTCTAACTTCTCATTCTAGTAATATGCATATTTTTGAAAAAAGCCAGTATAATTTTTTTTCTTAATTTCTATTCTTTAATAAATAATTATATCACTAATTTAATATTGTTTTTAGTTGTCCTAACATATCTAAAACAATTTTTGTATGAGTATTATCCAGCTCTCATGGATATTTGATTTTTAAACATTTTATTTTATAAAAGCACTCTTACGGGACAAACGCTCATTTTTATATTAGTGTTTAATTGATACTGATTCTGTGTATTTGATAAGTAAAGTTCACCTCTCATGTAAAGCAGAATATTAGTATGTAATTTTAGATACTGCCGTTTTTTGCTAATTTTTGCTTCTGATTTTATGAAAAATAAGTCCAAATTTGAATGATAAAAATAAAATAATCCTGTAAGACAAATGTTTGTTTTGCATTAGTGTTCCATTGATAAAGATTCTCAGTCTATTTGATAAGTTCACTTATGTAGGAGAATATTCCTATGCAATTTTGATACTGTCATTTTTTTTCTTTTTTTTTTTTTTTTTTGGCTTCTGAATTTATAAAAAGAAGTCCAAATATGAATGATAAAAGTAAAATAACCCAAACTAACATCAACACAGGAACAGCTCCTTAATGTACATTTAAATATATGCATAAATTGCTATCTAGTTTTTAAGACAATAAACTTGAATGATGGCAGAGTATGAATATATAGCCTGACAATTGTCATCTTAAAAGACATAATGTTATATTTCTTTAAGTTAACAAAATTTTCCATATTCTTAATTTCAATTATTTTGTAATCATCTGAATAAGTAGCTAATGCTGAAACTATGTTTTCCCTGTGTAGCTAAGACAGGGGAATCCTAGAACAAACTCTAGGAAGGAATTTATGACTAAATCTTGAAAAACAATTGTAGCAAAAACAAAAATTGAAAAGTGTAATCTGGTTAAACTAAGGAGCTCATGTAAGGCAGGAGAAACTATCAACTGAGTAAACACCACCTAGAGAATGGAAGAAAATATTCACAAATTATGCATCTGATGAAGGCATAATAGTCAGAATCTACAAGGAATTTAAACAAATCAGTCAAGTAACAAATAATTCCATTAAAAACTAGGCAAAGGCCATGAATAGACAATTCTCAAAGGAAGATATATAAGTGAGGAAGAAACAAATGAAAAAATGCTCATTATCACTAATCATCAGAGAAATAAAAATCAAAACACTAGATACAATTTCACACCAGTTAGAATGGCTTTTGTTAAAAAGTCAAAAAATAACAGATGTTAGCTGGATTACAGAAAAAAGAGAAGGCTTATACACTGTTGGGAGAAATGTAAATGAGTTCAGCCACTGTGAAGGGCAGTTTGGAGATTTCTCGAAGAACTGTGAGTTGAACTACCATTCAACCCAGCAATCACTACTGTATATATATGCAAAGAAAAATAAAGTATTCTACCAAACAGTCACATGCACCTGTATGTGCATCACATCACTATTCACAACAGCAAAGCCATAGAATCAATCTAAATGCCCATCAACTCTGGAATGGATAAAGCAAATGTGGTCCATATATCATATATACTATGGAATACTGTGCAGCCATAATAAGAAAAATAATCATGTCCTTTGGAGCAACGTGGATGCAGCTGGAGGCTGCCTCTAGTCTAATCTAGGACTATGGTTGGTAAGCCTGCCACTGAGGCAAAAGCCTACCCTCTTATAGTGGCTCTTTTCGTTTTAAAATCCACTGGGGACTCACAATCTCCTATCTGGACTTCAATGCTCCTGCAAAGGCACTTTGACTGTGGATTACTACTAAATCTTTGTTTCCACTGGGGAATGTGAACTGAGAAATTTCTATTCTGACATCTTGTTGACCTAGGCTAACATGATTTGTATCTTTCAAGATATCATTTTCTCAGGTATCAGATTCTATTTTTCATATTTATATATCTTAATAATTAATAATTAATAGCACTATTAATAATTGACAAAGATAAGACTTAACTTTAGTAATAAATGCAAAATATGTGCTTCAAAAATTTTTATTAATAAAGTTAGGGGTTGTAAAATAAGACTAATTTTTATTAAAAAAAGGTTTTTTTTTAACAAAAACTATGCATTTTAAGTCAGTCTTGTTGTTTTTTAACTTTATCCAGTAAATGTTGATATATATCCTTTGAATAAATATTCATTGTGTTCATAATTCTATCTGAATGAGTGTTATATCTAGCCATGACAGACGAATCTCTTGGTATCATCATAGGTTTTGATATACATTGATATGCTGAAAATTACTTTATACAAAAAAGAATCATGATGCTGTGAAAGAGGAAACAGAAGAATTTAGACTCCAAAATTGTTTTTGCTCAAATATAAGTTATCTCTATTCAAAGCGATGAGTCTAATATTTATAAATTGCAAAATCACCTTTGTCATTAGCACCCAGTTAGTGAAAGAGGAGAAGATACACATGATCATTTGTTAGATACACTTATGAATTGGGCCAGAGAGAGTCAACTATTACTTCTGTTCACATCCCATTGACTATAACATCCTTATTATGGTCACCTAATCCCAAGGGATACTTGGAATATAATCTACCTCCACCTGCAGAATATACTGCAGATACACAAACTGCAGATACAAATTTGCAGATGTATGTATCTGCAAAAGGGAAAATAACCTGTGATAATCAGGTGTCAACACCTTTCACATCCATGTTTTCCTTACCTCACACTCATGCTTTACACTACATAAATACTGTAACTACTCTCAACATTATTAGCACTAAATAATAGCGTTAATGGTGATGAGAACAAATGACAGTAAGCTTTATGTGCTAAATACTGTTTTGTATAACATTACCTATTCATCCCAACAATCCTATTTTTAGATCATATTATCATCACTAACTTGCAAATGTGAAAACAGAGGCACAGAAAAGGATGTAAATTGACCATTTTTACACAAATACTAAACGAGCCTTTATTTACATGGAGGATATTTAAGGCAAGATCATCTATTCTTAGATATATACAATCTGAGATTGTTTGACACTGTGCTTTGGAGAAACAGCTTAAACTCTCAAAATCTGGTTTTCTCATCTAAAAAATGTGGGTAATACAGATATTCTAGAGTTGGTGAAAATATAAATCATTCCATGTCTAAAAATGGAAAAGCCAATTCTTGACGTAGACTTTCAAGCTAAAAACTAAAATTTTAACCACAATGTCGTCATTGTTTAAATTAATCATGCAAGAGACATATATGCCAATACTGGATTAACCTCTATTTCTACTTTGGTGAAAAAAATGACTGAAAATTTTTCCCACCGTAATTACCATTATCAAAATTTTGATATTATAAACTTATTTATAAGCATGAAAGATTGACTTTACTATTTAATGTTTTAACATGTGGAATTTGGAATAACATGATAAATTTTAGGAGAGTATCATATAATGATGCTTTGTTGTAAATGCCATTAAAAGATTAGTTCTCCTTCTCATAGTTAGCTGTGACTCTCATTCTGAAAATATAAAAACCTTAATTGATATTCAGAATAAGAAATAATCTTAGCAGATATGGACCTTGATCAGGATGAGTAAATATATAAAAACTAAAATATCATATGAGGAACAAGAAAAAAGGGCATATTAAGAATCTGATGAAGTGACTGGTCACTTAATTCAACCATCTATTAAAAAAATTGAATGGGATACCGTTACTCTTCAGGTAAGTATCTAAATCTTCAATTTGATTGTATGTCTTGCTTAATTCAACCCTCTGTTAAAAAAAATGAATTGGTTACCATTACTCTTCAAGTAAATATCTAAATTTTCAATTTGATTGTATGTCCTGCTTCAGTTCTACTCTATCTCTATCTAGAGTGTTACATTGTTATTACAGTTTCACTTGTTCTCTATGCTACATTCATGTGAACTTTCATTTCTTATTGTTCCAAGCTCATTTCAGTAGAAGAGATTTCTGGAATGTTTGTGAAAAGCAACCCCACATGGGTATTTCCATTAACTAATTTATTCAATTTTCAGCTCAACTGCTTCTTCATAAAAAGAAGCTATCATTTATTTATCATTAAAAAAATTTCCATTTACATATATTTTCTGTAATTCTTCTCATCAGAACTTATTAAAGTAGAAAGTTATATATGTGTAGTATTATTTAATCAAATCTTTGATTCCATTAGTTAATTTCATAAAGTTCTGTGAAAATAACAATTATGTATGATTTCCTCAGAATTAATGTCTAGCACATACCACAAATAGTATGTGGTGGAGTTTTGTAAATAATTGATGAATAAATAAATGATTCTCAAAAATATCTATGATATAAATTGAATTAGATTTTATTTTTACGTAGTTTTTCCCATTGTATTCTAATGCCCTTTTCCAATAATACTCACAAAACCAAAGACACTATTATTGTAGTTACACTGTATTTTTATTTATTTATTTATTTATTTATTTATTTAGAGATGGTCTTGCTCTGTCACCTAGGCTGGAATGCAGTGGAGTGATCCCGCTCACTGCAACCTCCACCTTCCATGTTCAAGCAATTCTCCTGCCTCAACCTCTGAAGTAGCTGGAATTACAGGCAAGTGACCACCAGGCCTGGCTAATTTTGGCATTTTTGGTAGAGCCAGGGTTTCAACAGGTTGGCCAGGCTGGTCAGGAACTCCTGACCTCAGGTGATCTGCCCATCTAGGCCTCCCAAAGTACTGGGATTACAGGCTTGAGCCACCATGCCAGGCCCTATTATTGTAGTTACACTTTGGAATGTTATTCACATTAGATTATAGACTAATATTGCTCCTGAGAGTTGGCAAGTATTATACAACTGAATGAGCAGTATATAAACTATCAAGAATATTACATTATAATTTGTATTGACATAAACATGTAGAAATGTGAGACATTAGAAAGCTTAAAACATAAGGATTCTAACAGACCAAAACAAATTATATATAAAACAAATATTTAATGGCTAACTCTAATTTCCAAAGCAATGGTAAAGAAAAAAACAAAACAAAAGCAAATCTCACAAACCAACTTTTCCTAGGCTAGTGATCTCTAAAATGTAAAGCAAGTTATATAAAACTTCTGAAATATTTCCATAGTCATAAAATGCTTCTGTGGGTTAACTTAAAATCAATTCTCTAGCTAATCGGTACAAAAGCCAATGAAAGCTGCTACTGTTGAGAAGATTCAAATAGAAAGTCATTTGCCAAATCCTCTGATAGCAACATTCACAGGCATAATTATGTGCCAAGTTTTCATCTCTAATCTAAACTCCAGAGAACATTTACTCTGAAGGAATCAATAATAAATTCAAAGAGAGGACAGAATCCATAGGGTGAGAATAAAAGATCAACATCTGGCTTCAAGTCTTCTAGCTTGCATGTATCCAAGCAATTACACAGACTGAGCAACTGAGAATTGAGTTTACAATCTTATTGCAAATTTTAAAGAAATTCAAACTTCAGTCCTTTCATTTTCATGTGACTTAATCTATGTTCATGTTCCAACCTGTCCTCTGAATTCCTCAGAGCTGGTTTATTTTTCTAATGTCATATGTGCCTTAGGCAGCATCCAGCTATCAGGTCTCTGCACACCTAGGAGCTAATTGGTGGAACTGCTTTCCATAAAATATTCATACCAGTAACTATTTTTAAAGTTAATTTAAAAACTATTTCTCTTTTCGTTTTAATCTCAAATATTGCTAGTGAAATTTTATGTAATATCTTTACTTACAGACAATCCCAAAAGGTATTGAAAGTTATGAACTTTCCTTAGAGGGAAATATGGTACGACTTCACAGTCAGTGCCTCATTATCCTATACACTTTGGCTTTGAACCACCAATCCTAGAAGACACTATACTAAGTTACATATTTATTTTCTTAAAAAAATATGATATTTTCAAGTAAAATATGTTTCATTTTTTGTAAGTTGCTTGGCTCTGAAAACATTAAAACACAATGTAATACTGTTATACAAAAATTAGCATGTCTATGTTCCTTAATTTTGCTACATTTTGCATTTTTAAGTAATTATATCTATTTATATTTCCAAGAATTATTCCACAAAGATAACATGTCACTTCAGAGAGTCCTAAAATTTACTGTAAATACTTTCTCTTATTTGAGAAATCATGTAAGCACACACTCAAATTCTAGCTCTAACATTAGTATTTTAATGTTCAATTTTCATCAAAAGAATTAGAATAATAATGCTAACATCATAATATTAATAGAATAATTAAGTTTGGTAATAAATTTAAAATTCCTCCAAAACTTCAAAGTTAAATAAATGCTACCAATCTCAACATTGGTTTCTTTTGATTATGAGCCTCAGTGATTATATGGGTACCTATATTATGATTTTATTTAGTGCAATAAAGAAATATAAAAGAACCGTTTAAGTCTTATATGTTTATTGGTAACTACGTAAAAAAGTAATCAATAAAATTTAATATAAATGTATTCAAAACATTTAGTTTTGTAAATATTGTTTAAAGCCCTCTTTGGTAGAAAAAGCTTTATGCATATTGTTTTTACGAAAGTAGTAGAATCTTAATTTTAAAGAAAGTAGAAACTGAGAAGAAATATATGTATGATAGAATATAACTTGTAAAGCTAAATATTGGCTCTAACTGGCAGCAATTTAAGTCCTGAAAGTAGACATTTCAGGCCATATTGATGAGCATAATATCAACAAATGATGTTTCCCGGATAGTGTTTTACTGTGTCCATGTCCTATATCTTGTATGAAAAGAACATACGGAATGTAAACAGCATTATGTTGTCTCCAAAGAGATCAGGAAGCACACACTCTTCCTAAACCTACTTAAACTGAGCTAAAAATATTTAATTTGTGAGACTATTGATTTCAACAAATAATTTTAGTAACAGAATCACCCATTTTTTGGATATATAAATTTCACAACTGAAATGGACTTACTAATATTAATATTGTCTTTATGCTATAGCTATCATTTGCAGCAACAATGAATGTAGATGGTGTCTTACATTTTACATAGACAGATACATAATATATACACACACATACTTATATAAATACACATACAGAAATATATACACACATACGAAATTAGGCAATTCGGGAATTAAGCTCAGAAATTTACATTTTTCCAAGTCATATTTTAACAAGATTTTTGTGATTCATGTCAAAATTTGAGATTTACTGGTTTAAACATGTAGGTCTTTTATATTAACTCATTTATTTACCTTTTTGAATCTTGATTCTTCTGATACCTCCTTCAGACTACCTGAGACAATTTTTATTCAACTTGAAGAACTTCCTATAGTATTTTGGTAGTGTTGCTCTTTAGGTGACTAATACTATTGGATGTTGTTTCTCTAAGAACATCTTTAGTATGAGTTTTATTTTGAAGGTTATTTTTAGTTGAGTATAAAATTATAGATTTGCATATTTGGAGTGGGAAGGCTTCAAGCCAATTCTCAGGCTGAATCAGCAAATGTTGTAGACAGTAAAGCAATCAGTGCTCAAGTTATAAATGAAACCACTCTCTTTTTATATTATTTTGTTCTCACAAGTATGATTTTTGTCATTTTTTATTTTTTAAAAAATTAGTGCAATAGATATGGAACAAATATTCTGTTTCTTAACCATTCCAAATAAGAAATTGAATTTTATTTATAGTGATAATAACTGAGGTAAATTATCTTCTATTATAAGCCAGGATTTTGAGAATGAAAGTAACAGTTCATAAACAAAAATTTTAAGCTTCATATAGTTGTTTTCTATGGAAGGATTCATTATCGTGCCTCATTCATTGCACTAAGGAGGAGAATCTGAGAAGATGCAAAGAAAAACAATCAATAATTCAGAAATTTATTAAGAAAAAGTTATTTGATAGAGGATAAACTGGAGTCTTTACATCAAAATGCCTCTTCAAGAGCCAGAATAATTAACATATTTAAATATACATATATATTTAAAAGCATTAGATTGTGTTATTACAAAACAGCAAAACAGAAACCATCAAAAGCACATATTAACTAAGTTTGCTAAAATATGAAAATATCAAGTTGACATTATAACCATTTGCAATACAAAGAAAAAAAGAAAGGACCAAAAGAAAAGAAAGCAATGGAAGGGAGAAAAGCAGTCAGGCTTTACAGAAAAGAAGAGGAAAATGAAGGACAGGAGGGGAGAGACATGGGAGCCTTCCAGCCGTGGCACTGTCTGGGGTTAATTCCCCCACTACCCTCATTTTTCTCCGGCCTCAGCACTCCAGACCTACTCGGTGTGGGATGTATCCTTCCCACCTCTGCAAGTCTCAAGGTGAACTGTTTTCAAGCAGAGGGAGCTCTTGGCCAGGTTGGAGAAGGGGAAAGAGAGAGACATACAGAGACAGAAGGAATTAAGGCTCACTTAAGAAAGGCAAATATTCAGACTCACATGCACAAATAAATGGCGCACCTCCAAAGACCCGTTTAAGGGGCTGGGTAGAGTCCCAAATTCCTCACCTCAGTTTCAAACATCTTCCCCCAGCCACTCCTCCCACCCCCCGCGACTAAGTCTAAACCGAGCAAACCCCCAATGGTGCCACAAATACAAACGCATAAAACGCTCAAATGGTGTCACTAGAGGCCAAGTCTAAATAGAGTAGTGTCCCAGCGACAGTCCTAAGGGGGCAAGGGGTGTTCGGATGCACTCCAACTGACTCAGTTCCAAAGTTCAAAGTTCCAAAATTCTAGTTTCAAAGTTTGTCCACTTCTGTGAAGGTCAGTTTGTTTGCACCAACGAAGCACCCAAGGCAATAAACACTGCAACAGGAAAAGAAGGAGAGGATCCCCCTGAGACAGCTGCAATTAAACTCCTCACTCTTCCAGTTAAGGAGTCAACTAGCCACAAGCAGCTGTATTTCCCTGGCAGCAGGCAGCCCCATTCTTTGATGGAAACCAGACCCTTGGGCTCACCCCAGAACACACAGGTATGCCACAAACCGAACAAACCAGGTCCGGATGCTCGCTGCTTGCAGAGTTCAATTAATAAGAGTGAGATCTGATAGAAAGCAACTTATTATTAATCAAAACTAGCAAGGGGAAAGCAGTTGGATTCCCAGCCAAAGTAACTACTTTGATTTTTGGGGGCCGCGGGGGGAAAGGCAGGGGTTTGAAAAGGAACACTTGATAAGAAAGGCCTATAAGAATCGGAATGAATATAATGTCTGTGTGTCTTGTTCACGTGGCTATCTTGGGTTGCAGTTCACCTGAATCTCAGGCTGACAGCATGTCAACGACAGCTGTGTTGTTAATTTGCCAGCTTGAAGAGATCTCTGGAACTTCGCAGCTGGGTCTCCAGAATTTGTCTGCCTGTCTCAAGATTAGCCCCTGGAACATTTAAGAAGACACATAATTAGATACTAGCATGCAGTTAGATAAACGTAAAGGGAGTATATATGATGAAAAGGGGAGGGATATGGAATTCATTTTAAGGTTAATGAAAAAAAAGCTTCTCCAGTTGGCCCCAAGGCTGTATCTTGAAATGCAAGAGAAGGAAAAAAAATTAAATGCATTTTGAAGTCTAGTGGCTGGGCTACAAGCAGAGAATACACTATTTTTAGCTCCATACCTTAGTTTCAAAGAGCCACTTAAAATGGCATATGATAACCAGGGCAGCGCATATTCAATGACTATTTGAGGTGGAGGCACAAAGGTCCTTACGTTTTGGCCAATGTGGGATTAATTCTAATTGGTTGTTCATGTTCCAGATCTCCCAATATAAGATTGACCAAGGCTTTCAGCTTGCATCATAATTTAACTTCTTTCTCTGCCCAACCACATACCTTCATCCCCATCTTTTTCACAAATACTTATCACTTATGAACATTCAGCACGCCAAGTTCCATCTGAGTGTCTGCTTGTGAAAAACATAGCCTGTGGCATATAGAGCCCACTGTGACACTAAAGAAATGAAAAGACAAAAAGGAAGAGTCCAGGTAGAGATGTATGCTAGATATTGAAATTTTCTGTGCATAATACCTATATAAAAAACAATGTGCTATATTTTATCTACTTACATTATTACAAAACTTGATACAGAATTTTTCACACAACAAACAACCTGGAGAGTGTTTATAAATACCTGAAATTGTCTTATTTATTTGCTTGTTAATTGTTGCAAATTGTATGATCTATGAGAGCAGGGAAACTTTAAATTATATGCATGACTATATCTTCAAATAGCAATAAATAAAAAGGTTCAAGTACACAGTAGATTTCAGATCCTTCAGTAAATAAAGATAGAGAAAATCTTAGACAAACAGAAGACTGAAGAAGAAGCACAAATGACTGTAAATATATCAAAAGATGCTCAATTTTATGAGTAATCAGGAATGTTTCTTAAATGTAAATGTTAAACCTTACTGTTAAGGAAAAGTATGAATCAGTGGGAATACTCATATTCTGATATTGTGAGAATACATTGACATACCTCATTAGAAAGCAGTTTGACATTATCAGAACAATTAAATTTGTGCTTACTTCATGATCCTGGGATCTCCCTTTCAGGCCTAAACCCTAAATACATTCTTGAATATTTGCTTAATGAGACACGTAAAATCATCTCCTTAAAAACATTGTATGTACATTTAATAATGTAAGGAACTCAAGTGACAATCAACAGGATAATGGACAATTTTTGTACATTCATTCATGCAATAACTGACTGATGTAAAAATCAATGACAAATAATTTTATGAATAAGCAAGGATTATTTTGACAAACATAACATTGAATAAAAAAAGTCAGAGAAGGATATATACTTTATTATTAAAAATATGTGTTGTTTAAAATTGTGAAAAGTATCTTAAACTTTCGCTAATAAGCATATTTCCAAAGGGAAGTGTCTGGGCACATAGGCATAGGAGCATGAACACGTAGGGGAACACAAGTTCTTGATGGCAACTTCCTTCAGAGACTGAAATGCACTGGTCATACACTAGGTCTGAAGTAGGGGAGACAACCACTCCCCTCCCACCTGCCAGGAAGCCTTTAATTGCCTGTGGTCAGGCCTGAAAAATAAGTCACTGAGTTTGGACAGAAATTGATTTTCTCAACATTAATTTTGGCAAATGCTCAGCCATTATTTTTCTAAATATATATTTTCCCTGTTTCTCTCTTTCTGCTCCTTGGATTACAGTTACATATGTTAGAACACTGCTGTTGTTTCACAGCTGTTGGCTATCCTCCTTTTGTTCCCTCACTGTATTTTTTTCTTGGCGTTTCAGCTCGGGTAATTCCCATTGAATAGTCATTAAGTTCACTGAATTTTTCTTCCGCTGTGTTGATTATATTGAGCAACCTAGAGAAGGGGTTCTTTTCCATTATGTGTTTTCATCTATAAATTACATTTGATTCTTATGATTTCCAATGGTTTGCTGAACTAACAAATCAGATCATGCACACTATCCTCTTTTTTAAAAGGTTTTAGAGTTTTACAAATATTAATTATCATTTTAAATTCCCTGCTTGATAGTCACATAGTTTCAACATTTGTGTTACATCTAAATCTGATTATAATAATTGTTCTTTCTCTTGGTGTTTTTCGTTTGTTTGTTTGTTTTTATTTTGCTGTGGCTTTTTAATTTGCCTTTTTAAACTCCCAGATAAATTTTTGTTAAAAACTGACATGTTGTGTAGAACAACAAATAATAATAAAACTGAGGTAATAATTGCATGCTGCAAAATCATCAGAACTTTTCTTTTGCTTAAGCCTTTAGTTCAGGAGTTTTTAACTTGTATCTAGGGTGGCTGTTACTTTATAGCAGCATGATTCATTAATATAAGATTCAGAGTTTTAGGTTTTCCTTTCTGCTGTAACTCAGAGACAGGATTGTTGTATGTTGTCATTGTAACTCGAGTAATCCCTTTTGGTTGTAGGGTGAGGGTAACATAATATCTGTTCTTCTGTTTAAGACTCACCCTCAAGCATGCACAATGTCTCTGGCCTTGTGCATGTGTGTTTCTTTCTGAGTTCTCCTTTCCTCCACTGCTTAAAGTTCTGAGCTCAGTGCTTAATCCTGACCCTCCCCAGATGTAAGCTTTATCCCTCCCTCCTCCTTGCTGTCCCTCAGCTGAAGTGATTGTTCACCAGTGCATTTGGTCTAGCTGCTAGCAGCATTACTCTTCCTTCTATGCATTGCTTTTGTGTGGAGTTAGACGGGAAGGTTCCTGTAGGAGTTGTTTGTCCCTTCTGTGTGGCTACTATTCCCCTCTCCTCCAGGTCTGCAACACAATCAACATAGCTCAGGGTTTTTTGGTTCTTTCTGTGCAGTGTGGTAGGATTTGTGGAGAAATGGCAGATAAAGAGGGTGCGAACTCCACCACATCTCTGCAGCCCCCAAAGTTCCACAATGTCTCTACAACTTCTTACTGTGTGTGATTGCATCTAACACTGTTGACTGTGTGAGCACCTCCTCTTTGCTGCAGGCAGTGTCTTTCTTTAGAATTTGAATCCGTTTACTTGGTGACTACAGCTTTTTCATGAGCTCAAAAAATCATGAAACTTGAGGAATCGCCACACTGTCAGACAGTGTGGCGATTCCTCAAGGACCTAGAAATAGAAATTCCATTTGACCCAGCAATCCCATCACTGGGTATATATCCAAAGGATTATAAATCATTCTACTATAAGGACACATGCACACGAATGTTCATTTCAGCACAGTTTACAATAGCAAAGACCTGGAACCAACCCAAATGCCCATCGATGATAGACTGGACAGCGAGAATGTGGCACATATACACCATGGAATATTATGCAGCCATCAAAAACGATGAGTTTGCATCCTTTGTAGGGACATGGATGAACCTGGAAGCCATCATTCTCAGCAAACTGACACAGGAACAGAAAACCAA
>PVKV010037553.1:0-14708 GCA_004027835.1 Alouatta palliata
AGGTCAAGAGATCGAGACCATCCTGGTCAACATGATGAAACCCCGTCTCTACTAAAAATACAAAAAAAATTAGCTGGGCATGGTGGCACGTGCCTGTAGTCCCAGCTACTCGGGAGGCTGAGGCAGGAGAATTGCTTGAACCCAGGAGGCGGAGGTTGCGGTGAGCCGAGATCGCGCCATTGCACTCCAGCCTGGGTAAGAAGAGCGAAACTCCGTCTCAAAAAAAAAAAAACAAAACAAAAAAAAGAAGGAAATGTAGAAACAGACAAGACTTCTTGATCCATTACACGGTACCATATCACAGATCTCATTCAATAAAAATTCATGCAGGGGGCCGGGCGCGGTGGCTTATGTCTGTAATCCCAGCACTTTGGGAGGCTGAGGTGGCGGATCACGAGGTCAAGAGATCGAGACCATCCAGGCCAACACGGTGAAACTCCGTCTCTACCAAAAATACAAAAAAAATTAGCCAGGCTTGGTGGCTCGCGCCTGTGGTCCCAGCTACTCCGGAGGCTGAGGCGGAAGAATCGCTTGAACCCAGGAGGCGGAGGTTGCAGTGAGCCGAGATTGCGCCACTGCACTCCAGCGTGGCGACAGAGCAAGACTCCGTCTCAAAAAAAAAAAAAAAAAAAAAAAAAACCTCATGTAGGGGCTGGACACGGTGGCTCACCCCTGTAGTCCCAGCACTTTTGGAGGCCGAGGTGGGTGGATAGCTCGAGCTCAGGAGCTCGAGACCAGCCTGGCCAACATGGTGAAACCCTGTTTCTACAACAAATCAAAAATTAGCGGGGCATGGTGGTGCTTGCCTGTGCTCCCAGCTACTTGGGAGGCTGAGGCGGGAGAATGGAGTGAACCTGGGAAGTCGAAGCTACAGTGAGCTGAGATTGCGCCACTGCACTCCAGCCTGAGCAACACAGTGAGATCCTGTCTAAAAAAAATTAAAATTAAAATTAAAATAATATGCAGGGATTCAAAAAAGAATCAAGCTGGCTGGCAGCTTGTTCGTCTAGTCCAGTTGTTCGCAACAAGAGAAACAGCACCCTCTAGGGGGCATAATGAGAATCTGCGGCGACGCTGATGGTGTTGAGAATCAGAAAACATGCCCTGCAAAGCGCAGGGAGACCCACACAATGGAGAATTGAGAACGGTATAGTGTCTTATAACTCTTTCAAATGCCCCAATCAACTTTCATGTGGGTGCAAAACTGCCTATGATTATCTGAGCCTAGATTCTAACTCAGCCCCACCTTTTTTTTTTTTTTTTTTTTTGAAACAAGGCCTCTGTTGCCCAGGCTGGAGTCCAGTGGTACAATCACTGCTCACTGCAGCCTCAACCTCCCAAGCCTCAAGCGATCCTCAAACTTCAGCCTCCTGAAGTAGTTGGGACCACAGGTGTGCCACCATACCCGGCTAATTTTTTTTTTTTTTTTTTTTTTTCAGAGACAGGGTGTCACTCTGTTACCCAGGCTGGTCTTGAACTCCTGGGCTCAAGTAATCCTCCCACCTCAGCCTCCCAAAGTGCTGGGATTATAGGCATGAGCCACTGCACCTGGTCCTAACTCCCTTTTACAGATAAAGTATTTTCACATAGTTTCAATCTTCGTTGATATTTTTCCCAAGAATGCAACTACCATGTCAATTGAATATGTTTGGCTTGGAATTTTGCCAAAATTAATCATTTCAGAAAATCATGGCATCATTTAGAACTATCTGTTATTGGAGCAACCAATGCATACTATTCTTATATGTATGTGTTGCCATATTTACAATAATTATACCTACAAGTGCAAGAATCTGGCAATGACTGAAATATATACCTAAATACATATTTTATTAAAAGTTACTTCCCAGCTGGGCGCCGTGGCTCACGCCTGTAATCCCAACACTTTGGGAGGCCAAGGCGGGCGGATCACCTGAGGTCAGGAATTTGAGACCAGCCCGACAAACATGGAGAAACCCTTTCTCTACTAAAAATACAAAAAATTAGCCAGGTGTGGTGGCACATGCCTGTAATCCCAGCTATTCAAGAGGCTGAGGCAGGAGAATCGCTTGAATCTGGGAGGCGGAGGTTGCGGTGAACCAAGATCACACCATTGCACTCCATCCTGGACAACAAGAGTGAAACTCCATTTCAAAAATTTAAAAAAGTTATTTCTCTTTTATTTATCCTTTATATTGTAGTTAGGATATTATATTGATGTTTATTGAAACTATGTATATAGACATGTTTCATTGTCTCTTACCTATTAGCATCATTTTAGAATAATAAAAGGAGAATTATAAACTATTTGTTATTAGAAGAAGACATCAGCCAGGCGCGGTGGCTCACGCCTGTAATCTCAGCACTTTGGGAGGCTGAGGGAGGTGGATCACCTGAGGTCAGGAGTTCAAGACCAGCCTGGCCAACATGGTGGAACCCCCCACCTCTACTAAAAGTAGAAACTTACCCAGGTGTGGTGCTGCATGCCTGTAATCCCAGCTACTCGGGAGGCTGAGGCAGGAGAATCGCATGAACCTGGGAGGCAGAGGTTGCAGTGAGCCGAGATTGTGCCATTGCACTCCAACCTGGGCAACAAGAGCAAAATTCCATCTCAAAACAAAAAAAAAAATCTATGTTTTTAAAGCAAAAGTTTTGTGAATAGAAACACCTTACGACAGCATTCAATAATTCATAATAGGCATTTGATGTTCATAATTCATAACAGGCATTCAATAAACTCATAGTAGGCACTCAGTTCATAATAGACACTCAATAAACATGTTATATAAATTGATAAACAAAAGATCTTCACTCAAATGTTAATCTTTATGACTCATCTCTCTTGAACAAATGTATTATAAACTCCAAACTTTACACCCGTTTGGGAACCTGTATTATTTTCTGAAAACATTAAAGTGCATTCTCAAGACAGTTAATTTAAAAACAAAATAACAGGCCAGGTGTGGTGGCTCACCCCTGTAATCCCAGCACTTTGGGAGGCCGAGGCAGGTGGATCACTTGAGGTCGGAAATTCGAAACCACCCTGGCCAACATGGTGAAACTCCATCTCTACTAAAAATACAAAAATTAGCCAAGCATGGTGGCCTGCCCCTGTAGTCCCAGCTACTCGGGAGGCTGAAGCATAAGAATCGCTTGAACCTGGGAGGCAGAGGTTGTAGTGAGCCAAGATTTCGCCACTGCACTCCATTCTGGGTGACAGAGACACCGTCTCAGAAAAAAAGAAAAAAAAATTTTTTTTCAAATTAAATTATTATTTGCCTCTGAACTTCTCGTGTCTAGGCTTGATCAGGGGCTCAGGCTCACAAGCCCAGCTGATGATTATAGGCTCTGGGTCCAAACAGCGGTTTGCAGGTGGCTGCAGCAAGGTGGTATGACTGGTACAGGAGAAAGGAGATGGTGATTCAGGTGACTGAAGAGCCACAACTGTTGCATGGCTCTGACATCTCTAAGTGGTTCATCGTGTGCATAGAGTTCGGCTTCCTGTCCGTGTTCCCCAGCCCCAACCCTATGCCAGGATTGCATCTCCCTTCTCCACTGGCCACATGAATGTCTTTGTGTACCGTAGCCGGGCGTGGTGGTGCGCGCCTGTGATCCCAGCTACTTGGGAGGCTGAGGCACGAGAATCACTTGAACCCAGGATGCGGAGGCTGCAGTGAGCCAAGATCACACCACTGCACTCCAGCCTAGATGACAGAGTGAGACCCTATCTAAAAACAATAAAAAGAAGAAGTCTTTGTGCAATATAAGCACATATAAGACAGTGTAGTTCTCTCAGTCAAAAGGCTAGAATCCATTTGTCACAGGATCTGGTGAATTTTTCTGTATTGAGAATAAGAAGGAGCAAAAGGAGGGGAGGAAGCCATGTAGAAGCACAGAGGAAAGGGAACAGATGATACACATGAGGTGGTTTAGATCCATGCCAACATGGCAGCCACTGGTCATATGTGGCTCTTCAGCACTTGAAACGTGTCTGGTCCTAAGGGGATGAGCTATGAGTGTAAAATACACACCAGATTTCAGACTTTGTATGGGAAAAAGAATTAAGATATTTCTGTGCCCCAAAAGTGCTATATAAACACTATGCTCTAGTGAATAGATATATTTCTCACAAGGATATATGTTAGCAGTTCTGAAACTACATGTGCGCTAGGGTTGAATAAATAAGTCAATGCATCATAGATAATGAGAGCCAGGTTTCCTACTTTCAGAGAAAGAAATTGCAACTAAACCAGGGGAGAAGGCTAGAATAAATGCTGTGGTGCTGGATGACGGTCTGAGATAACGTATGAACTCGTGTTTATTGACTTATTCGCTTTTATATTTTTCCATGAGCAGTTAGCAAGTAGCCTGTGGGATGATACTATAGACCGTAGGGTGTACAGTCTATAGAGTGATACCTTGCCACTGTGAGAATAACCATTTCCCCAACACTCAATCACCTACAATTTTAACATTCATTAATCATATTGACCTGAATCAATATTTAATTGGAGGTTGAAAAACTAGTGATGTTCAAATTCTATCATTCCCACTGGAACAATTCGATAAGTGATGACTACGTACCCAGCTAGTTGACAAAATCCTTCATAGCCCATAATGAAGATTAAGTTATTTTATACTTATAGTTACCAAGATATGAAGCTTTGCTTCTCATTTGTACACTGAAAGTCTGAGCTATGTTGCAGGTTCAGTAGGATTTTGTGAGCTACTCTAAGACACAACCACCATGGGTACCTGGGGTAGCCAAAATGGCATCCACAGTGGATCTAAATGCTACCCTAAGAGAGTACTCCAGGTCAGGCACAGTGGCTCATGCCTGTAATCCCAGCACTTTGGGAGATTGAGGTAGGTGGATCACTTTAGACCAGGAGTTTGAGGCCAGCCTGGCCAAAATGGCAAAACCCCATCTCTACTAAAAATACAAAAAAACAAAAAGAAAAAAAAAAAAAAAGCCGTCTGCGGTGACTCACGCATGTAATCCCAACACTTTGGGAGGCCGAGGTGGGCAGATCATGAGGTCACAAGATCGAGACCATCCTGGCTAACATGGTTAAACCCCACCTCTACTAAAAAAAAAAAATACAAAAAAAAAAAAAAAAAAAAAAACTAGCTGGGCATAGTGGCATGCACCTGTAGTCCCAGCTACTTGAGAGGCTGAAGCAGGAGAATCGCTTGAACCCAGGAGGCGGAGGTTGTGGTGAGCCAAGATCGCGTCACTGCACTCCAGCCTGGGCAGCACAGCCAGACTCAGTCTCAAAAAAAAAAACAAAAATAAATAGCCAGATGTGCTGGCTCACGCCTGTAATCCCAACTACTTGGGAGGCTGAGGTAGGTGGATCACCTGAGGTCAGGAGTTTGAGACCAGCCTGGACAACATAGTGAAACCCTGTCTCTGTTGAAAATACAAAAATTAGCCGGGCATGGTGGCTCATGCCTGTAATCCCAGCTACTCAGGAGGCTGAAGCAGGAGAACCACTTGAACCCAGGAGGCAGAAGTTGCAATGAGCCGAGATTGCACCACTGCACTCCAGCCTGGGCAACGGAGCAAGACTCTGTCTCAAAAAAAGAAAAAAAGAAAGAAAGAAAGAAAAAAGAAAGAGTACTCCAGAGTCTAACACATTTGTAAAGTGCCAAGTTAGACTCAGTCAAGACATTTCTTTATTACAAATGAGATTAGGAGACTTTTACACTTCAGTAATGTGCTTTGTAAAACTGAGAAAGGAGGCAGTAGAAAGTAACATTTTCCAAACTTATTTGACTAGACTAGTGTTCTACACAATGCACTTTGGGAAATGTCGATGTGTGTCATTAAAAAAAATTTTTTTTAACACAAAAAAGCATTTTTCCACCCTGCATAGTTCACTCACCTCCCTTTCTGCCTCTGCTGCCACCATCTTGCCCATAAAGCTTGTGGCGAAGGGGGAACCAAAAAAAAGATGCAGGTTCTAAAGTTCACTCTTGATTGCACCCACTCCATAGAAGATGGAATCATGGTGCTGCCAATTTTGAGCAATTTTTGCAAGAAAAGATCAAAGTAAACAGAAAAGCTGAGAGCCTTGCTTGGAGAAGTTGTGACCATCAAAATGAGCAAGAGCAAGATTACTGTGACTTCTGAGGTACTTTTTTCCAAAAGATATTTGAAATATCTCACGAAAAAATATCTGAAAAAGAATTATCTACTTGATTAGTTGTACGTAGTTGCTAACAGCAGAGTTAGGAATTACATTACTTCCACATTAACCAGGATGCAGAAGAGGAGGAAGATGAGGATTAAAATTCATTTATCTTGAATATTTTGTATGAGTTCTTTTCTTTTTTCAAGATGCTGTTAAATTGTATGAGTTTTTGAACAAAACTTGGGAAGCAAAAACAAAAATAAAGCATTTTTCAACCCAAGACAAGAAAATAAAGAAAGAGCACCATTAGCGATACATGTCACTACTCTCCCTTGACCCCTCTCCCCAACTATAACAGCCACATTTTGGCATTCAGATAAATAATATGTGGCTTAGCATGTTTTCACTGCGTAATCCTCTCTCTGCATGCATGAGCTATTGTTGTATGAGGCATTTAAAAATCAACTACCCCCTAGGTCTGGGAGAACATATATGGGAGAGAAGGAGGAATAGGAAACATTATATGTGTACTACCTGCTAGGCACTGTCCTAAATATTTCATGTTAATGGCAGGGTGTGGTGGCTCATGCCTGTAATCATAGCACTTTGGGAGGCCAAAGTGGGTAGATCACCTGAGATCAGGAGTTTGAGACCAGCCTGGCCAACATGGTGAAACTTCATCTCTACTGAAAATACAAAAATTAGCCAAGTGTGGTAGGGCGTGCCTGTAACCCCAGCTACTTGGGAGGCTGAGGCAAGAAAATCGCTTGACCCCAGGAGGCGGAGGTGACAGTGAACCAAGATTGAGCCATTGCACTCCAGCCTGGGCAATAAGAGTGAAACTTCGTCTCAAAAAAACAAAACAAAACAAATATTTCATGTTAGCTCACTTCCCCCTCAGAGCAATCACATGGGGTGAATATTTTACCTCCATTTTACAAATTCGGAAATACAGGCACAAAATAATTTAACCAAGTTCATACAGCTAGTAAATGGCAAAGCCAAGATTCTAATTCAACTGTGTCTGGCTCTTTCCAGTGTAACACCTCTGGAAGCCAAGGGCCTTCTAGGTACACTTAAAAAGTTTCAATGAAGCCAGGTGCGGTGGCTCACACCTGTAATCCCAGCACTTTGGGAGGCTGAGGTGGGCGGATCACCAGAGGTCGGGAGTTTGAGACCAGCCTGACCAACATGGAGAAACCCTGTCTCTACTAAAAATACAAAATTAGCCAGGTGTGGTGGCACATGCCTGTAATCCCAGCTACTCAGGAGGCTGAGGCAGAAGAATGGCTTGAATCCTGGAGGCGGAGGTTTCGATGAGCCAAGATCATGCCATTGCACTCCAGCCTGGGCAACAAGAGTGAAACTCCATCTCCAAATAAATAAAGAAATAAGTTTCAATGGGAAAAGAAAATTCCCTCTTCTGGAATTCCTTCCAAGATTAGACTTGACTGTTGAGGAACAGGGGATTGAGACCTAACCTGAAATAAGGGGATTTTCCAAATTCTCCCATTTGGCTTTTTTAAAATTTATTTATTTATGACGCCGTGCGCGCGGCCAGGGGCAGAGCAGAGGAGGAGGGGGTGGTGGCCGGGCTACAGAGTAGGATCCCGCTGTAGGCTTGGCGAAGCTACGCGCCGCGCAGTGCTGAGTTCCCGCACGCTGCGGAGTCATGGAGATCGGCACCGAGATCAGCCACAAGATCCGGAGTGCCATTAAGGGGAAATTGCAAGAATTAGGAGCTTATGTTGATGAAGAACTTCCTGATTACATTATGGTGATGGTGGCCAACAAGAAAAGTCAGGACCAAATGACAGAGGATCTGTCCCTGTTTCTAGGAAACAACACAATTCGATTCACCGTATGGCTTCATGGTGTATTAGATAAACTTCGCTCTGTTACAACTGAAACTTCTAGTCTAAAGTCTTCTGATCCCAACATCTTTGATAGTAATGTGCCTTCAAACAAGAGCAGTTTCAGTCGGGGAGATGAGAGGAGGCATGAAGCTGCAGTGCCACCACTTGCCATTCCTAGCACTAGACCTGAAAAAAAGAGATTCCAGAGTTTCTACAAGTTCACAGAAGTCAAAAACCACTAATGTCAGGCAGGCTTATGATGATGGAGCTGCAACCCGCCTAATGTCAACAGTGAAACCTTTGAGGGAGCCAGCACCCTCTGAAGACGTGATTGATATTAAGCCAGAACCAGATGATCTCATTGATGAAGACCTGAACTTTGTGCGGGAGAACCCTTTATCTCAGAAAAAACCTACAGTGACACTTACATGTGGTTCTTCTCGCCCTTCTATTGAAATTTATCGACCACCTGCAACTAGAAATGCAGATAGTGGTGTTCATTTAAACAGGTTGCAATTTCAACAGCAGCAAAATAGTATTCATGCTGCCAAGCAGCTTGATATACAGAATAATTGGGTGTATGAAACAGGACGTTTGTGTGAACCAGAAGTGCTTAACAGCTTAGAAGAAACATATAGTCCGTTCTTTAGAAACAACTCGGAGAAAATGAGTATGGAGGATGAAAACTTTCGGAAGAGAAAGTTGCCTGTGGTAAGTTCAGTTGTTAAAGTAAAAAAATTCAATCATGACGGAGAAGAGGAGGAAGATGATGACGATTATGGGTCTCGAACAGGGAGCATCTCCAGCAGTGTGTCTGTGCCAGCAAAGCCTGAAAGGAGACCTTCTCGTCCACCTTCTAAACAAGCTAACAAGAATCTGATTTTGAAGGCTATATCTGAAGCTCAAGAATCTGTAACAAAAACAACTAACTATTCCACAGTCCCACAGAAACAGACACTTCCAGTTGCTCCCAGAACTCGAACTTCTCAAGAAGAATTGCTAGCAGAAGTGGTCCAGGGACAAAGTAGGACCCCCAGAATAAGTCCCCCCATTAAAGAAGAGGAAACAAAAGGAGATTCCATAGAAAAAAATCAAGGAACTCAACAGAGGCAATTATTATCCCGACTACAAATTGACCCAGTAATGGCAGAAACTCTGCAGATCAGTCAAGATTACTATGACATGGAATCCATGGTCCATGCAGACACAAGATCATTTATTCTGAAGAAGCCAAAGCTGTCTGAGGAAATAGTAGTGGCACCAAACCAAGAGTCGGGGATGAAGACTGCAGATTCCCTTCGAGTACTTTCAGGACACCTTATGCAGACACTAGATCTTGTACAACCAGATAAACCTGCAAGTTCCAAGTTTATAGTGACGCTGGATGGTGTCCCCAGCCCCCCAGGATACATGTCAGATCAGGAGAAGAACATGTGCTTTGAAGGAATGAAACCTGTAAACCAAACTGCAGCCTCAAACAAGGGACTCAGAGGTCTCCTCCACCCACAGCAGTTGCACTTGCTGAGCAAGCAGCTTGAGGACCCAAATGGTAGCTTTTCCAATGTTGAGATGAGTGAACTGAGTGTGGCACAGAAACCAGAAAAACTTTTGGAGCTCTGCAAGTACTGGCCTGCTTGTAAAAACGGGGATGAGTGTGCCTACCATCACCCCATCTCACCCTGCAAAGCCTTCCCCAATTGTAAATTTGCTGAAAAATGTTTGTTTGTTCACCCAAATTGTAAATATGATGTAAAGTGTATGAAACCAGATTGTCCTTTCACTCATGTGAGTAGAAGAATTCCAGTACTGTCTCCAAAACCAGTTGCACCGCCAGCACCACCTTCCAGTAGTCAGCTCTGCTGCTACTTCCCAGCTTGTAAGAAGATGGAATGTCCCTTCTATCATCCAAAACACTGTAGGTTTAACACTCAGTGTACAAGACCGGACTGCACATTCTACCATCCCACCATTAATGTACCACCACGACATGCCTTGAAATGGATTCGACCTCAAACCAGCGAGTAACACTCAGTCCTACCTGGCAGAAGATCATGCAGTTTGGAAGTTTCCATCTACTGATGAATACTCTACAGAATCTGTCAAATCTTTGAAACTTGGAATATATTGCTTTCATAATATGAAGTTTATTGCCTATCTGAAGTGTCTAATTTTTCAAGTTTGTAAGTTTATTAAGTGGTTTTAACATTACTATGAAAAGACACTTAAAGAAGAGCTAAATTCTGTTAAAATATTTGGGGCATGTTTGTGCACTGCTGTTGTGAGGATCAGCATATGAAATTGACGTCACGGTTAGTAATGGTACTGCAGCTTACGGGGCTACACAGTTGCTGTGTGAGTGGAGAGATGCAGTGAGGCAGTTGTCATTATTCTGAAAATTGAACTGCTTTTACTTTTCCCAAAGATTATATAATGTTCATAATCCACCATGAAAACAGGATTGGCCAAAGGTACAGAGGCTGCTTAAAACATTCAATTCTGCTTTTTAATTTGTAAGTGAATTTAGTTTGAAAAGCATGATAATACAGGCCTCTCAGGCTCAGTGCTACTTTGGTAAAGTTCCCAGTTTCCTTGCCTTTTGTGACAGGATGAACGAGGTGGGTATGGACAGTGAAGACATCTGGAATGGCAAATGCAGAAAACAGGAACAGTTCCACACATTTACTAATAGCATAATACCTTCTAAATAAATTTTTTGTGAAACTACATTATCACAAAATTATACAAATTTTTTTACAAGTATTTACATACGGTATCTGAAAACAGACTTTAAAGTCACAAGATTATAAATGTACATATATATTCTCACATTCTGAAAAATAACATTCTCAGAAATAGCTCCACAGAAAATATACTTAGTTACTACTGAAGATAATTTTTGAAATGTAAAAATTAGATTGAAATAGTATATTTTAAATGACAGAACTATAATTACAGAGATCAGATAGGTAAACTGCAAGATAGGATGAAACTTTTGGCCTACTGTATTACAGAGTTTTGTGTGTGTATGTGTGTGTGGTTTTTAAAACTGTTAAGGCAAGAAGTGTCAAATGCTTTACAGTTAAATAACAAACAGATCACTGAGTTCAAAGACTTGATGTATAGCAGTGTTAAAAATTAAAGCTTAAAAGGTGGTTAGAAAAGTAGATTAATGCAAAAGGGATAATAAAGACTGCAACACTCTCAGGACCAAATTTTAAAAAAAATTTATTTATTGAGAGAGAGTCTCACTATGTCGCCCAGGCTGGAGTGCAGTGGCACGATCTTGGCTCACTGCTTAAATCCAGGAGGTGGAAGTTGCAATGAGCCAAGATTGCACCGCTGCACTCCAGCCTGAGTGATAGAGTGAGACTCTGTCTAAAAAATAATAATAATAATAATATATTCTCAATCACTGAAGAAAGATTTATTAAATGTCTTCAGAGTGCATTTCACTCTTTTTTTTTTTTTTTTTTTTTTTTTTTTCCCTGAGACAGAGTCTCACTCTGTAGCCCAGGCTGGAGTGCAATGGCATGATCTTGGTTCACTGCTACCTCCACCTCCCAAGTTCAAGCAATTCTCCTGCCTCAACCTCCTGAGTAGCTGGGACTACAAGCATGTGCCACCACACCAAACTAATGTTTGTATTTTCAGTAGAGATGGGATTTCACCATGTTGGTCAGGCTGGTCTTGAACTCCTGACCTCAGGTGATCCGCCCACCTCTGCCTCCCAAAGTGCTGGGTTTACAGGCATGAGCCACCATGCCCAGCGCCTTCAGAGTGCATTTCAATCCTTTCCCCAGATTACACTTCTGTATTTCATCCAGAGATTAGAAGACTGGACTATATTTATTGGACTAGTAAATTGCCTGTTTTCATCAATTGTACTTTGGGTAAACTGCAGGATGTAGGATCAAGTAATCCTGACCTCTAGCTGGATGATTCAAGGTACACACACATTTCTAACACAAATTGTTCTCATTTTCTTTACAGTGACCCTGTAGGCAGAAAATATAATAGACCCTTAAGATAGAAAGCCAGAATGGTATAGTAGAAAAACTATGAGTTTGGGGGCCAGACAGACCTGGGTTTAAATATTACTTGCACCACCTGCTAGCTGTGATCCTGAGAAAATTACTTTAGCTTGCTGGGCTTCAGTAGCCTCATTTATAAAATGGAGATAACCACTACAGGTGATACATGGGGACAAAAGCGAGGTATTCCTAATGTGGAATTGTTTTCAGAATGAGAAGAATCATTTTATAATGGCTGTCAGGCCATCTACAGAAATGACACAAACCAAGCATGATTTGTAGATGTTTGAGGAGATTTGAGGCCTAGCCCCAAATAAGATGACGAGGGTTTGGTCTCAGGAAAGCATATCTGAAGCTATAAAAAATAAGCCTTAGATGAAACTGAGTATAACAAAAGCTCAATCAAAAAAAATGAAATACAGCTGGGCACAGTGGCTCATGACTGTAAAACCAGCACTTTGAGAGGCCAAGGCGGGTGGATCACCTGAGGTTGGGAATTTGAGACCAGCCTGGCCAGCATGGTGAAATTCCATCTCTACTAAAAAAAATACAAAACTTAGCCAGACATGGCACTTGTAATTCCAGCTACTCAGGAAGCTAAGGCAGGCCTTTGAACCCAGGAGGCGGAGTTTGCGGTGAGCCAAGATCGAGCCATTGCACTCCAGCATGGGCAACAGAGCGAGACTCCATCTCAAATATATATGTTTTATAGACCGTATATCATATATATATATATATATATATGCATATGCATATACGCATATACAGTCTATATGCGTATGCATATATACATATATACATGATATACGGTCTATAAAAGACTAAAAAGGAAAATATGTAGATCTACATAGTCATAAAAGGTTTTCTCTACTAAAAGAATGTCCTAAACTCAATCCTTTGGTGAAGCACCACTAATACAGTCTGGGGCTGAGAATACCTGACCCATGAACACAGACATCTGGTCCATGGGCAAGTAAAGAGTGTCGTGAATATCATCTTTTCATATCCCACTTCTGGCCAGGCATGGTGGCTCATGCCTGTAATCCCAGCATTTTGGGAGGCTGAGGCCGTTGGATCACCTGAGGTCAGGGGTTCAAGATCAACCTAGCCAACTTGGTGAAACCCTGTCTCTACTAAAACCAACAAAAATTAGCCAGGTGTGGTGGCAAGCACCTGTAATCCCAGCTACTTGGCAGGCTGAGGCAGGAGAATCGCTTGAACAAAGTGGAGGTTGCAGTGAGCAGAGATCGCACCATTGAACTCCAGTCTGGGCGACAGAGTGAGAATCTGTCTCAAAAAAAAAAAAAATCTCACTTCCCTTTACTCTGGGGTCATATGCTCACCAAGAATCTTTCTATTTATTCTATTTTATTTATATTTGCTCTCTCATATATCTTTATTAAATGCAGATGTGCTGACCAGCTAACATTAATGGTGTGGCCCTCTAGGTATTTCTATTTCTCCATATAAGTCAATAAATTAGTACTCTGGCAAGTACATTGGACCCAACAGTTAGTATGGCTCTATCTCCCTTTGGTATACTTGCAAAATTAGAATTCAGAAGCAAGATTTTAAAAGACTGAGAAGAACCTAGTATTGCTGAGTGCGTAAAGAAACAGCAGATCCTCAGACCTAGAAACCTTTCTGGAAACAATTTTGACAATGTCTTATCAAAATACGTGCACCCTTTTAACTGAATAATCCTACTTCTGTGAACTTTACCCCAGGAGATAAATACATAAGTTAAAAAGTGAGGATGTTCATTAAAGCACTGTTTATATTAAAAATTAGACTTTTGGGTTGTTTTCATCGACAGGGCACTAAATAAGTCAATTATGGCCTAATCTATAAATTGATTAAAAATATATTCTCTGAGCCAGGCATGGTGGCTCACACCTGTAATCCCAGCACTTTGGGAGGCCAAGGCAGGCAGATCACCTGACATCAGGAGTTCGAGACCAGCCTGGCTAACACGGCGAAACTCTGTTTCTACTAAAAATACAAAAAATTAGCCAAGCATGGTGACACACACCTGTAGTCCCAGCTGTTCAGGAGACTGAGGCAAGAGAATCACTTGAACCCAGGAGGCGGAAGTTGCAGTGAGCTGAGATCGCACCATTGTATTCCACTTTGGGCAACAAGAGCAAAACTCCGTAACAAAAAAAAAAAAAAAATGTGTTGTACAATCAAAAAAAGAAAGATGTAACCTCATATTTATTGACATGGAAAGATATCCATGACATACACATTAAGTGAAAACAATACATGTAGTAGAATCCTGTTTGTACAAAGCTGCATACCTCTGAGCACAGCAGGCAGTGTTTCCCTCAGATAGATAGATAGATAGATAGATAGATAGTTTTTTTTTTAATATGTATACTTTTTATTGCATTTTAGGTTTGGGGTACATGTGAAGAACATGCAAGGTTGTTACATAGGTACACACATGGCAGTGTGATTTGCTGCCACCTATATCTGGCATTTCTCCCCATGCTATCCCTCCCCAACTCCCCACCCCCCGCTGTCCCTCCCCTTTTTCCCCCCGACAGACCCCAGTGTGAGATGCTCCCCTCCCTGTGTCCATGTGTTCTCATTGTTCAACACCCGTCTATGAGTGAGAATATGTGGTGTTTGATTTTCTGTTCTTGTGTCAGTTTGCTGAGAATGATGGTTTCCAGGTTCATCCATGTCCCTACAAAGGATGC
>PVKV010037554.1:0-14708 GCA_004027835.1 Alouatta palliata
ACCAGTGATGATGAGCATTTTTTCATATGTTTGTTGGCTTCACGTATGTCTTCTTTTGTAAAGTGTCTGTTCATATCCTTTGCCCACTTTTGAATGGGCTTGTTTGTTTTTTTCTTGTAAATCTGTTTCATTTCTTTGTAGATTCTGGATATCAGCCCTTTGTCAGATGGGTAGACTGCAAAAATTTTTTCCCATTCTAATATTAAATCAACAAGGTAACCTCAACATATGCGTTTCCATTATTGTCTGTGGTGAATTTTAACTTTAGGGGATGAAATCTCTTCAGCCAAGTATCAACAACACAGCCTCTTACAGGATTGCCCCAACGTTCATCTCTCTTATCTCTGTCTGCAGCCCACCCTATAACTGGCCATTTTTTAATGACAAATTTCTCTCAACCTGCAAATGTGTTTATGTCTGTTTCATTCATCTTATAATTATTTATTGATCATATATTATTCCTACTGTTTTTCAGAATTTCTGCAACTCTCAAAATCTACCAGAGATTTCATACAGAAGCAGACAATAAATTTCACATAAATTAAAAATATCATCCTAGTGTTTAAATTGAAAAATGAAACTTAAATGCCAGTAAAAAGAACTATTAATAGTTTTAATTGATGAGGAAGTTGGTATTGTTTGTCGTATTTTTAAAGCTCTCTAAACCAGTAATGTTGATGAATGACTGAAAACACTCTTCTGGTTTAATCTTTAATAGGTTTCTTTGCTTACTCATTATAAATAATAAATTGGAATATCCTAATAATTATTATTCATGTGAAATGACAAGAAGTGTTTGGCAGTTTTGTCAGGCAACTTAAGATGTTGGATTCAATATGGATTAAAAAATTATGAAGTTATTTCTCACTTGTCAAAGAAAACTTGCTTTGCATTGCTTCTTCGAAATGAATCAATTCATATTCCTAAAAAGGCATGTAGAGTAACTTTACAACAAAAAGAAAAGCTTTCTTTTTCTAACTGTGAAGTCAGAGGATTTACATATAAGTGAGATGATCAAATAAAATTAATATGGCCCTATATAGTGAGTTAAACATCATATTATAATGAACACATTTTTATAGAAAATTATAATAATTAAATAAAATGTCCATGAAAAATACTTAAATAAGCAGAGATGTGAAAAGCAAAAAATAAACAAATAAACATTTTAGAGTTAGTTGCAAGAATAACAGGGGAATGTTTCTTACAAATAAACTAGTCGGATGGACTTTGAGTATAAATTTGTAAGTCATTAATGTAAGTCCAACTTGAAATAACATTAAGCTTAATCTAAGTTATATTAGTATTTTGGGTTTTAAAAATATTTTGTGTTCAATTATTTTTCAGCCTTCTATTTTACGTGTTTTATGAAATATATCTGTGCATTCAAAATAGCTGTACTTTCATGTGCTTAAGGTGTCTTATTTAGAACTAGTGAACATTCTGGTCTATGGTTGTAATAGTAATTTTAGGCATTCTAGATCAAACTAACGTTTTAATCTCCACTATTACTCACTAAAGCATATATTTAGTACTCTAGAGGATACTTTTGTTACTTTCAAATCTTGAAGATTAAGCATTCATTGATAATATCAATTCATTGTCTATTTTTGGTTAAATAAAACTCCAAAAATATTTCTTGTACTTCACGAATGTAGTTATTATATTTACCCACTGATGTGTTATTTATTTCCTTTCTAAGCCATATTAAAACATCAATTGTTAGGACAGTGTTCAGTTCTCAATGATTATGTTATCTGTACTAGTTTTGTTTTTCTAAGAAATATTGAAATATTATTGTTGTTATTAAAATCCTGGCACTTCTACCTCTGATAAAATATTCTGTGTATTTAAAATATAGATTACACATAACTGAACTATTTTATTCTGATAATTTGATTGAAATTTTAAATTTATTTTTCATTGCCATTATCAGTATCATAAAATCTAATCATGCATAGTGGTAAGTAGAAAAATCAACAACAGGAACAGCTAAATCTCAAGAGAGCAGTTTCCATTTTAACAATTACCTAACTTCAGTATAGAAAAGCTATATTAAAATGAATATGTTTTCTTAAAACTGTCACATAGCACTTCAAAAAAATTGTGTATATAAAGACAAAGATTTGACCAAAGTTATGATTTTGCTATCTTTGTCAACACTAAGGCCAGACAGCATATTATTGATGATCACATTTTTACTCTAATAAAGCAGTATGTGGATTGCTCTTTTATTCAATCTCTATTTGCACATGAATGACTTTGCTTGCTATACACACAGATGAATTTCCATCAATATCAAATTCAACTCATCTTTTCCAGTTTTGTCTTGTCTGTGATAAACAGTTACAGTAGTTTACACCCCCCGACACACACAAGTTATATCAAGAGGTAAATCTTATTATCTAAGATTATTGCTTTTATCCTTGATAGTATAATACTTAATGCTTGCTTTTCTACAATATATAACTTTGATATTATGTGGAATTAATTAGTACTGTAATCCCCCTTTATTTCATATATTTTTGCTCTCTTCGGTACCAGTCAAGGACAGTCTGAAAATACAAAAAAAAAAAAAAAAAAAAAAAACTGCTATTGCACTTTGAGGACATGATTTGGTAAAATAATGGTTACTTGGACACCAAGTACTGTGATAGTGAGATAGTTGATGTTACAACCCATATAACTACTACGTGAGTAAGAAAAATCTGGGCAGGATAAAGCGGGATGGTGTGAGATTTTGTGGTGCTACTCACAACAATGCACAATTTAAAACTTGAGAACTGTTTATTTCTGTATTTTCAAATTGATGTTGCAATGCCTATACTATTCATATCATTTATCTTATCATGCAGGCAATTTATTATCTCACATCATTATAAGAAGAGTGAGTACAATACAATGAGATATTTTTAGATATAGAAAGAGACCACATTCACATAAATTTTATTACAAAATATTATTATTATTGTTTTACTTTATAGTTAGTTATTGTTGTTAGTCTTTTACTTTGCCTAATTTATAAATTAAACTTTATTATGGATGTGTATGTATAGGAAAAGGTGGTGTATTTAGGTTTCAGTATTATCCGTGGTTTCAGGCATCCACTGGGGGACTTGGAATGTAACCTCCATAGGCAAGAGTGAACCATAGTATAATATAATGCATAAATTTTGCTCTAGAAATTTTTTTAAGTCACAGATTAAAAATAACTTTTAACATATCAAGGTAATGAAACTTGTATCTGATTTTCCTACAAGGACTCCTCATCTTTAACATAATTTCTGTAGTATTGTTTTTTGCCTCCTAGAGACAAAATTATCTTTTTAGTACTCAAAATATTTACTTTTGATTGTTCTAGTAGAATACATAGCATAAAACCAGTTTTAAAAAATATTAGACGCATATGAAAAATACATATGTAAGATCATTAAAAAGAAACTACAAAAAATGTCGAAAGAAATTACGAAGTCCTAAGTAAATGTTTCCTTATGTGAATGGATTGTAAGTCTCAATACCAGTCTTTGGGAAGATGTCAGTTCTTTCTTAGTTAATCTATAAATAGAACACCATTTAAAAAATAATGGTTTGGGGAATATAAATTTGGGGTTAATTGATTTAATTTATTGTAAGATTAATCAAATCCAAAGTAATAACATAGCCAAATTAAAGAAAATGCATAGACATAAACATCAATAAAATATTTAATCTATCCATGTAGAGAGAAAGAGGAGGAGAAAGAGGAGAAGAAAGTTGGAAGAAAGTATACTGTTAATATTAGCACCTGATTTTGAAGCTTACTATAAAGGTAAAATAATTCAGAAAAGTGTGAAACTGGTGAAAGAACAAAATGAATGATCAATGAAACAGAGTAGAGGGCTCAGAAACAGAACCACACAAACATCATGAATTAATTTTATACAAAGAAATCAAATTAATTAATTAGAAAAAGGAAAGTCTTTTAACAAATTATGCAGAAATAACAATAAAGTTGGAAAACAGGAACTTAAATATTCATATCAAACAAAAAAAGCAACCCAATAGTATGAAAACATAGCAAAATATATTAACAACATTCATTAATCAAATGTTTTATAGGTAAGACCAAAAAAGGACTAACTATAGAAGGAAAAAAAGAAAAAAGACTTCACCAGAATTAAAATTTTATGCAAATCAATGTCATTAGAAAATTAAATGTTGCTCAAGAGCATTAGTTATATGGTAAATTAGTTGTCACATTAAAATAAACTAATGGTAATAGAAAAATCATTGACAAGCCAAATGTTGATTAGGATATGGAATTACTGGAACTGTCATACTTTTCTGGAAGGCTTATGAGTTTATACAACAACTTTGGAAAATTATTTTATAATTTCTTATAAAAGTAACTATATATACCCAATTTTCTCAGTTCTACTCTTAAGTGCTTTCCCAAGAGATAGAAACAATTATTTTCAAACAAAACTACCTATATGAGACTATTACATCAGTTTCACTTAAAACAGGCAAAATCCCAAACAACCCAACTTTCCATCAACTGCATAACAGAAAAATTTAGTTTATTCAATTGAATGATATTCAACAATACAGATAATTAACTACTGACATTCACAATGTAGATAAATCTCAAAAATATTATATTGAGATAAAAAAGCCAGAAACAATAGTTTTTTTTTAGTTATATACATTCATTCATATCAAGGTAAATATAGAAAAAACTAAGGTAATATAAATCAGAAGAGTATTTTCTTACAGAGGCAAAGATTTACAGGAAAGATCAGAATGAAGTTCTCTGAGGTGATAGAAATGTTAGATACATCCTGATCAGCATATTGATTACATGGGTGTACACAAATGTCAAAACTAACTAAATTGTATACTTAAGACAGGCTCATTTTGCTATATATTAACTTTACCCCAATACTTAAAAATAGAGTGAGAATAAGGTGCAAGACAATCGCTAATATAATAAAATCAATTAAGTCCAGCCTTCTCTTAAATTTGATTGCTTGTGCCAATTCTCACAATAGTAGATTTTTTAAAATTACAACTAGAATTTCACTATATAATTTAATTATGTTTGTCTCTACTATTACTAGAAAGGAAATTGGTAGGTATTTATTAATTATTTTTGAATAAAGGCTACATAAATGGTTATTACATATCCCTGTAATATGCATATACATCCAATTTTTATATATATTTTTTCTTTCAGTGAACCTTCCTTAATGCCAGATACATTGCTTCAAGTAGAAATATAACATAGCACAATAATGGAATCAAAATTATAAAGTTGTGTATTTTTATATTGTTAGTGAAAAAATATGTAAAATTAATTTTGTTAAAATGAACTACACCCACTTAATTTTAAATTAGCTAAATTAGACTAGGACAATGGCACATGAGATCTTTGTTTCACAGAGCGACCTATGAGAATTATGTATTAGATCACAGTGAGAGCTCTGCAAAGCTATAAAAATTATATAATGTAACGAATTATGAAAATATATGAAAGCAAAAATTTTAACTTGTTTTTCTTTTTAAGCTCTCATAACTTCTTTCATCTTTTTGACCAAATGCCATGAATTATCAAAGATCCATAAACCCATTTTTCAATGCATAACTCCTCTAGACCAAGATATGCTTCATAGTATTGCCCTACCCTTCTCATTCAATCTGTTCAAATAAGCTTTTTTTTCCATGAATGGTATTCACTTCATCTTTCATCTGTTTTTCTATGAAGTGCATTATGACACCAGTCACTTTCATCTCTTCAATAAAATTCTCCACTATGTGCCAGATTTAAAGCCAATTTCTAGGCCCTGATTTTAATAGGCGACTTTCTTGTCCTTGTCACAATTCATCTATATTTCCTTCTGTAAAACTGATTCTGTAAGACTGTGTGGGATCTTAGACGTCAGACATCTTTACCTCTTAATCTCATCTTATGGAAGTGATTTTTCATAAGGCCCAAAAACTTATTTATATACTGCTTATCTGTGCTCTTCAAATAATATCATATGCTAAAGCATACTGTATTTTGGTATTTGCATTTTCCTCTATCCTTCACTTGATTTTAAGTTATTCAAGGAAATTTTGTCTCATTCACATTTGCTTTCCCAGTGCCTGATACTTGTTAGATGCACAGTAGCAAATGTTCGTAATAAATTTATAATGAGAATATATTTAAAAATCCTAACAATAATATACATCAGTATGTATGATTTTTAATAGGCTATGGGAACATAATAAAGTAACAATTTGAAATCTGGAAATGTTTTCTTGTAGAGATCACTTTTTTTCTGATTAGGAAGTGAATTCAATTGAGAAGGAAAGTAATAGAGAGGTAGGACACTGAATTTAGTAGCAAGTATTTTTAAAATAATAGAAATACAAATACTTATGGTTTCAAAATAGTAATACTTTTGTCCCTGTGCACTGGTTAAGTTTATGTTTCAACATGGATAGGCCACAGTACCCAGATATTGGTCAAGCATGCATGAATTTTGTGTGAAGGTATTTTTTAAGGTAAGATTACCATTTAAATTAGTAGACTTTGAGTAAAGCAAATTATTCTCCATAATATAGTTAAATTTTATCTATATATGTTAAGGATTTGAAGAAAAGAATTTAACTCCAAAGAAGAAAAAGTTCTGCAAGTAGACTGCCTTCAGACTTCAGTTACAATGCAAACTGCTTCCTGAATTTCCAGTCTGCCAGCCTGCTCTGCAGAATTTGAACTTCTTATCCAGCACAACCACATGAACCAATTCCTTAAAATCAACCTCTCTCTGTCCCTCTGTCTTCTCTCGCTTCTTTTATCTCTGTCTCTCTTTCTCTCTACTCTTTCTCTCTTTCTTTCTCTCTGTGTCCCTCTCTCCCTCTCTCTCTCACACACATAAACACATGATATTAGTACTGTGTCTCTGGAGAATCCTGACTACTACACACCTCCTTTATACTTATGAATGACAATTTGACAGACATCAGCTTTTTTTGTAGATATAAGATTAGATTTATAAAGGCTTATTTATAATTTTAGTAACAACATAACTCAAAGGATGAACTGAGGCTATGTGTTAGAAGTGCTTTTTTTAATGTTATAGATTATATTCTGTATAAGGACAATACTGGAGAAAATGCAAAAATGTGCCATGTAAGAATTTAATTTGCTGATAAAAAGTGAAATAGTATTAAAAAAAGCATTTTGATTAATAATAAGACAGAGAAAATTTGCCTGAAAATTTTTGGCAGAAAATAATATTTTTAAATGAACACTTTATTTTTTTTATTAAAATTAGCATCTGGTGTAAAAAAAATGCTATCATCTTGTTACTGTTATTTCAATTATAGTGTGTTGGAGGGCTACAAAACAGTAAATTATTTATTTTAAATATTTTTACTTATTTCAGTCAGATTTGGTTAGAACAATACTCTTAATTTTTTTATTTATTTTACTCTTTCTTAAAAAAAATTAAACTAATAGTATGCAATAATAGAAATTATTTAAAATAAGCTAATATGTAATAGTAAATTTGCAGCAATTTGGAATTATATGCGTGTATATCTCATGTTTAATTTTGTTTAGAAATCATCATAGATGCAGTTTTATAGAAAATATGCAAAGAAATTATCTCAGTTGATAAAAACTAAGTTGAAAATCATGACGATATCTTGTCTCTGGGTAAAGATTTAATATACTTAAAAGTGTACTTTATTGCTATTTATTGTTGTTTTCTGTTAAAGCCAAATTAAAAAACAACTTTCACCAAAATAGAAGTAAAATTTTTCATGGAGGTAAATTTTAAGTACTGAAATATTTTAAACTTATATGTTATAAATTAATATACTGTCTGATTTCAAAAAAATTTGTTTGGTATACAGTGACAAAATGTTTATCTTTGTAGCTCTTTGTTTTTAGATACTCCTTTTTTCTAACTAAACCTCTATAATGAGAAACATGTATTTGTCTTTATTTTTTGTTGCACAAATGTTGAGCAGCATGGAAAATCAGTTTTAAACAAATTTAAATTACTTTAACACGTAGAAAGAAAGAACCAAAATTGCTAAATCTTTGTTAAGAATAAAGACATTTGTGGCACTTTAATTAGCCCTATTTTAATTACCACTTTCTCAACTCCACGATAGTTTTGAGAACTAGCAGCCTAACATTCACAATTGCTGTGGATACCAGCAGTTTGGCAATTATTGAAGGGTAGAAATCATATGGACCTCCTTCAGAAAAAATCTACAGAGAATTATCATTGTTTTAACTTTCCAGAAGTACTCTAGACAAGTCTTACTTTTAGGGTTTGCAATTATTTATCATGACTCAGTCGTCACTCTGGAGAAAAGGTCCTATACCAACTGAGGAGAGAAAAGATCACCTGGTAACCATCACACAGTGCATCCAGAGGCAAAACTTCTTATTTGAGGAATTTAGACATAATTAGACTCTCTTATTAACTAAAGTCAGCATCTGGTTCCAGGTTCTTTCCTAAAAATTTGTAAATAACTAGAATTTCTATACATTTCTGGAATGCATGAATGTTGAAACTCATTGTGAAACTGTTGCTGACATCAAGGCACCAAATGTCTACAAATGTAAACATTTATCATGACCCACATGGCTAATATGCTCCAACTTGCCCTTGAGCTCTGCTTAAAAGTCGGTAAATACCCCTAAAGAAAAACTTACTGTGGCATGATCAGTCTTCTGTTACTGGGCACCTTGCTGCACTCTTCTACAGCATACTGTCTATCTAATAAAACTTTTCTTTTTAAACCTATAACTGTTTTTGGTAAATATGTCTTACTACTCACATGCCAATCACTTTCCCTTGCTGGGGCTCTGTCACCTCGCCCAGGATCTTGGTGGTCCATATGGGGATTTTAATGGGATTTTTCCCTTCTTGTTTTTCCCTGTTTCCCTTAACACTCTTGTTCTTTACTCTTAGGAACTGACCGTCCCTGACTGAGGCCAAGTTTGGTGTGACCCTGAAGCCCTGGAGAAAAGATACCTGTCTGTCACTGCCCTTAGGGGTGAGGGACTGGCCAGGGTTCCTTTCTATTTTCAGACTGCCAGTGAAAATAAGTACTCTCTGGCAATTAACAGTTTCTGGCTAAGGGCCACTCCCCAGAGTTACCTACAGGCCAAGACAAAATACCTAATTTGTTCTTGTATAACAGGGCTGCAAGTTCACTTTCACTTAAACACTCTGCGAACCATGCCTTGGAAATGAGCAGTAGTGATTTCAACTCTGTGCAGACACGCTCTACTGGTTGTGGACCCAATTCTGGATTCAACTTTTTCACAGACATTGCATCTCAAATTATGAGAAAGTTCTCATTTACATTAGATTTCAGCTAACCACTCAGACAAGGGCACACCTGGACTGGTCATACAAGCAAGGGCAGGCCCTCTATCAGTGGTGGGATGCCCCTGAATAGAGTGTGCCAAAGGGAAAAGGGACGTCCAAAAGCCTAAAGGATGCCTCAGGGATCTTGTAGTCCCTGATCTAAACCCAACATGGGTTCAATTCATTCTTCAATTCCATTTGACTCACACTTGGGTTGCATTCTTCAAAACTGGCACAATTTTTGCCCACAAATCCTCAAAAATAAGCAGTAATTTTCTTCTGTGGTATGACTTGGGTTCAATATAAAAACCAAATAAATTAAATTTGCCTATCAGTGGGACCTTGAATTGAAATATTATTTTATAACTAGACTCATTTTGTTGGAACTTCTGAAAAGATCAGAGATCCTTTATGTTCAGGTCTTTTTGACTTTATCTCAAAACCCAAAATTACATAAAAATTGTCATGTGTGTATCCAAGAAACTTCCTTCCTTCCTGATTCTAATGTTTTAGATGAGCCTTCCTTTTGCCTATCACACTCTCCTCAGCTTGCTCCCATTTCATCTACATCCTCTCCATCTGCTCCATCCACTAATCAACATGCTCATATCCAGATATGTTATCCCCCTCACATACTCACACAGGAGTCACAGATGCCACTAATACAGAGTCCTCAGAACATTCTAAAAATATTTTGCCTCCCCATGAGGTGACACATGGAGATTTGGGAACAATTTGAATTCATGTCTCTTTTTTAATGTCTATCTTTTGCAAATTCAATTCAAGTTGGATTCATTTAGCCAAGATCCCTCTTAATTCATTTAAGAATTTTAGACTTTAATGATTACCTTTGATTTAACCTGGTGAGATATAGTTGTGGTACTATTTGCCGTTTTCATGAAGAAAAATCATGCATATGATCCTTAGCTTGAGCTAGGGCTAATGAAGTTTATGTTCATAATCCTAATGATAATAGAGCTGGGATGAAACCTGTCCTTGAGACAGAACCCAATTGGCAGTACCAAGCCACTGATGCCAATCCAAACAGAGGCAGAGGCAGATAAGATTATATAACTTGTTTGTTGAAAGAAATGAAAAAGGCTGTAATAAAACCCAATTTTTATAAATTACAGTGATTACCCAGGAGCCACGTGAGAGCCTTGCTCTTTTCCAAGCTAGACTTGGGGAGGCCATGCATAAATATACAAATTTAGACTCTGAAAGCCCTGAGAGCCCATCCGTTGTGGCTGTGTGTGTTATAGTAAGTTAGGCTTCTTCAGATAAAAACTCCAAAACTTAGAGCAAGGCCTACAAATTCCCTGTCCTACTTTATTAAATGTAACCTTTAACATTTTTAGTAACCAGGAGGAAACAAACAATATGAAAGCTCAAATGGAAGAGGAAAAAAAAGCCATTGCCAAGCATATTACATGGCCATGGCATTGGCATGTTGTTTTTCTTAACTAATTACTCGAAGGCTTGTCCTTATAACACCAACAGAACAGGAGCCTGTCATTACTACAGGAATCTAGGACACTGGGGCAGAGAATGTCCCAAGCCTCTGGGTTACAAGCCACCCCTGGGACCCTGTCCTTATTGTAAACAAAAGGGTCATTGGAAGAGTGAGTGTTCCTCTCTCCCTTGTGGTGGGGAGGATACATCTTTCTTCTAGACTATTACAGCCACAATTTCACCAACCTACCTGACAAGGCAGTCCTGAGGAACAAAAGCAAGGACAAGAACTAGCACCTCTTACTCTATTCCTGGATTATAATCAAGCAGATCTCATGAGAACTCACTCCCTACCATAAGAACAGCAAGTGGGGATCCAGTCCCAGATCCAATCACCTCCCACCAAGTCCCTTTTCCAGAATTGAGGATTACAATTCAGCATGAGATTTGGAGGGGATGGGAAGACACAGAGCCAAACCATGTCACTCAGTAACTAAACAGTAGCTTCTCTTCTCTTTGAATATGGCCAGATTTTGGATAATATAGATTCTTTCCTTCATATTAGTAGCAAAACTTTCATAGGAGGCTCACAAGGGAACTGGGGACAAATTCTCTGTTGGAGTAATGATATGAAGCATGCTCTAAATAGATTTTCATCTCAGCCTTGACCTTACCGTTATTAGGTCTGACTAAACCTTTCTTTTTGTATGTACACAGATAGAGGGGAAAACCTTAGGAGTCTTTAACTTAGCCTAAAATCTGGGGCCTTCTAAGCACCCTATAGCATATTTTTCAAAAATTTTAAATGTGCTGTTCCAGGGATGACCCCCTGTTTAAGAGTGTTAGCAACAGTGGCCCTGTTACGCCAAGAAGCCTCAAAAATATATTACCTGAAGGGGCTCCTACGGCTTTGCAGCACTGCTCATAATTATTTAAATCTTTTAAAAGTTTTAGCCCTCTCACTTTGATAACTCTTTATTATGAGATTATACTCTGGGTACAGTATCTCCACCCAAATCACTGTCTTAAACATGGCTCTCAATCTAGAATCTCATTCTAGGGAAAAAAAAAAAAAAAAAAAAAAAAAAAAAAAAAAAAAAAAAAAAAAAAAAAAAAAAAAAAAAAAAAAAAAAAAAAAAAAACAGGACTTATTGTGGTTATTGTTGTAGGAAGTACTGCAGCTCTCACCCCTTGGGAAGATTTTATTGCTGTGAAATCACATTACAGGAACTTGCTGCCTCCCTTAGCATATTAAGGATGTACAACATTGACATAAGCATGTACAACATTGATCAAGTTCAAACCTAAGCAAGAACTGGACTTAAGTCTTTTGGTGCTAGAAAATTCTTTAGACTGACTAACAGGAATAATTTTTGGTAATAGATAAACTCTACCTCCTATCTGAAGTAGGTGTCTGTGCTGTCATCAGTTAATCCTGTTGCACCTATATTAATGGGTCTATAAAGGTGGAAACTAATGTCGAAGACATTTTGAAACAAGTCACATGGCTACACACAGTTTCCCAGAGGAACCAAGACTGGGCCAAAACCTTTACTAATTCATTTCCAGAAAATCACCTGGCTTCTTCCATTACCAGGATCTTTATTCCTCATCATTCTTTTAATATTTGGTCCCTGCCTTTTTAATGCACTGATTAAGTTTATATCTTCCAGATTACAATGATTCCACCTACAAATGACTATGCAGTCCCAATACTGGCCTGCAACAGCAACTTCCATTTACGTGGACCTCTTGAGGGAATCTGGTCTTCCCCCATTAATAAGTTTTTCATGACTCTTCATTCCCTTCATGGGAGACAGCAAGAAGGGAAATGCAACTTATCCTTTCAATGCCTTCTTTTCAGCAGGAAATAGCCAGACAAACTCAACACCCCTTTTTACTGTGCCATTTTCCCTTTCTTGAGACCCTAGTAGACAGTAGGTAAACTGAGCATGGGGAAATATAAAGGATAGAAGATTTGACCAAGATAATTGTCATGGAGAAAATGAGCAGAGCAAAGATCACCTGGTGACCATCAAGCAGGTCATCCAGAGGCAAAACTCCTTACTTGAGAAATTTAGAAGTAATTAGACTTTCCTATTATCTAAATGTGGCATCTGGTTCAAGGCTTCTTTCCCTTCAGCTTGTAAATAACTAGAATTTTTATACATCTCTGGAATTCATGAATGTTAAAACTCATTATGCAACTCTTGCTGACATTAGGGCCCCAAAATATTTACTCAGCCCCAAATATTTACTATTATATAATTATTTTCATGACTACATGGCTAATATGGTGCAAATTTCCCTCCAACTCCTGGTTTAAGGTCCATAAACACCATAAGGAAAAATTCATGGTGCCTCACTCAGTCCTGTCTGGCTGAGGCTCCTTGCTTCACTCTTCTGCCGCATTCTTTTAATTTTAAAAAAACTTTTCCCTATGCAACAATCTTGCATGTTCTTAACATGTACCCCAAAACCTAAAATGCAATTAGAAAAAAAGAAAAAAAACCTTTTCTTTTCATACCTATATTGTTGCTGATAGATTCTTCTTGACAATCACTTCCCTTGCTGGTGCTCTGATACCTTGCCTAGAACCAACAGCATTTGAAGAAAAAAAATCACTGGCAATTTTTTAACATTAAAAGGTTATTCATGTGGAGGCAATACAAGTTGGGGCAAACAAGAGACTGAGTCTAGCAAAAGAAAAAAGTAATTTAAACAAAATAATATGAGAAACTTTAAAAATATCAAAATCATATCAAAAAAGCTTGAAATACATTGTTGAGATCTAGAAAGTAATTCATATGTAATTTGAATTGAAAAATGCTTTTGTAGAGAGCTATTGTAAACATTGTGCAGTGCACAGTTTTGTCTGGGGAATAGTGGACAGTGCTGTGTATAGAAGCAGCATTAAAACTGAATATTGTGTATTTGTTAATGATTTGAACTAATTAATATGCACTAAATAAAGCTTTCTTGTTTAAATTTTCCAGTTATTTCGATTGCAAGCATTTGTGAATGTGACCTTTTCTGATGTTGTTTTTCAAATTCTGAAGTCATGCTTTTGGTTAAGGTTAAAAAAAAGTGCATTTGTTTTCTTTAATAATATAAAATTATTCTTGAAGCAGTTTTTTATTTCCATGCCTGGGACCTCATAATGGAGGGAATGATTAAAATTTATATTAAGAAATGGCTTTGAACTCAAGTTCATGTCATAGACCTTGATCAGAAGCCATAAATAGATTTGCAAAATGCCATTTTATCTCTTAACATAACAAAAACCAACTAATTCTACTCACAGCTGAACTGCACAATTATTTTGATGATTCTGTTTATTTCAGCTGGTCTTTAAGATGTATGTCATTACTCAAGCTTCATCTTCAGTGCTATGAAGTAAAGCAAAATGAGGTCATTTTGCTTATCTTAGTTGATAATGTCCTCACTTCCCAAATTATTATAACAAGGGATAAACATAAAAAATGCTATATCTGACAAATATTTTTAACATTTATTTCTGAATTATTCTCCCTTTGGAGCCCTATATTCTTTGTTGTTTTATTCACTAAAACTTCTAAACCATTTTCTACCAAGTCTCTGGCCCTGTCTATTCAGGATACTCTGTTGTGTACTAAATTTCCATCTCTCTGCATCAATATGGTTAGCGATTGTATATCTATATACTTAACTAACTTTATCATTACAGGGAGATACCAAAATGCCTTAATATGTTATTAAACATCATTTGTTCAAGCAGTGTTCACATATAAAAATTAGTGCCAATAAGTGTATACTCAGTAATACATAACTCTATTTAAATCTGTTCTAGGTAAGCTGTTCTCCTATTTGGTGTTAGAGTTTAGAACTGAAAGTTAGCTGAAAACATTACTGAGACAT
>PVKV010037555.1:0-14707 GCA_004027835.1 Alouatta palliata
TAAAGTTTCTCTGCCCTGAGAATAAGCTTTCCTTTACTCTCTTTGAAATACAAAGTGGGCTCTCCAGATGGGGAGGCTGGTGCTGCACATTCTGCATAACCTGCCGCTGGGAGTTTCTGCTGATGCTGACGGTCATTGCTTTGCCTGCACCTTACACAGGTCATGGCCTGGGCTGTGGTAAAGAGAAGTCCTTTTCCTTGTGTACCCCAGTTACTATTCCTGTGAGTAACCTTGCAAATATTTTGAAACCTGGGTAGTTTGTGTCAGCTTGGCTTTTCATTTGGATCAAAACATGCTAAGGAAATAAGTGTGGTTCACAAGAAAACGGGGCAGACACAGGGGATAATTAAGGGCCTCCTCCAAGCAATGTGGATATCATAAAATAAAAGGTAAAGAATGAAAGATCTCAACAACAAGGAGCTGGGGTTGACACAAAGGACTTAAAACAACACTGCCGGGAGTTGGGTGTAGCAATGGGAATCCCTTCAGGTCCATCAGCAATTCAGAGACCTAAACAAGTTTCCCTATTTATGTTGAATTGGCAGAGTGTAAAATCTGGAAGACAAATGACCAGGAAAGATGTATGATTTTGCATGGGTGAAGGTCTGACAAGTTAATCAAGTTGAGGACTGTTGAGGGCCTGGGGTGGTCCTGCCCTTACTGGGTGCCCAGGCCATAGTCACAGTCGTGGGAAATTGCCAGGGAATAGAGAGTAGCTTTTTGATTGTTCTTGTTATCAGGCACATATATCTCTGAATTTTCTCTTCATGGCCTCTTCTGGCTCTGTTTCTCATTTTTTAATACACATAATTTCATCTAGATTTGCCACCTTCGCAGGGACACAGAGAAGGGTGGAAGAAGGGAGGCCTGGTATGGCTCTTCTAGAAGCACGGACTAGAGTGGGAGGGACAAGAGGAGGGTGTGAGGAATTATTGAGACCTTATTCTGCCTCTCTCAGGAGGCACAGGTCGGCCTTTTGTCTGCAGTTGTATTTCTGGGTTATAAACCCTGTAGACTCTTCCCTTCAGACCAGGGCATTCACTACGCAAATTCAAGTGGGGGCCTCCCCACTTAAAACCAGGGCTCCCCTTCACAGTGCATCTCCCTCAACGCCCAGCTGGGATCTCAGTACTTCCTTTCCTGTTCTCCTCCAGGATGGGGTCAACCACTGTCCTCACTCTCCTCCTGGCTGTTCTTCAAGGTCAGCCCTGCCCAGAGTTTGAGGTCACAGAGAAGAAGGGTTTGAGGGCACAGGGCATCTCTGATTCAAATTTTCTGTCTCCCACATAGGTGTCTTTGCCGAGGTGCAGCTGGTGCAGTCTGGAGCAGAGGTGAAAAGGCCTGGGGAGTCTCTGAAGATCTCCTGTAAGGCTTCTGGATACAGCTTTAACAGCTACTGGATCAGCTGGGTGCGACAGATGCCCGGGAAAGGCCTGGAGTGGATGGGGAGGATCTATCCTGGTGACTCTGATACCAGATACAGCCCGTCCTTCCAAGGCCTCGTCACCATCTCAGCCGACAGGTCCACCAGCACCGCCTACCTGCAGTGGAACAGCCTGAAGGCCTCGGACGCTGCCATGTATTACTGTGCGAGAGACACAGTGTGAGAAACCAGCAATGAGTCCATCTAAAACCCTCCCCAGGGCAGGTGCAGAGTGAGCTGCCACAGACACCCTCCCCAGGGCCCTCTCCATTCCCCCGGGGAGGAATCACTGGCTGTTTGTGTCCTTAGGAGCGAGAACCAGAGAACCACATGGGAGGGTTCCTAGTCCCTACGGCAACTGGATGGGGGACCTGCTCCTCGGAGTGGATTCTGTGAGGGGCTCCCACTGCGTGTTCTAGAAGGTTGTTCATGGAGTGTGTTACATGATTAACATCAAGCGGCTGCCTAACAGGCAGCTGTTAAGTATGACAGTCTTTGGACTAGTGAAGATTTTACACAGTTAATCATTGCTGGCTTGCTTTTCTCCCTCCTATCCTCTCTCACTCCCTCCTTTTATTGTCTAGTTAATTTTCCAAAATCATTCAGTCCCTTTTTGAACTATTAGTAGGTTCTCTTGTTTTGGTCGTTCTTTCTTGTAGTTTTCCTTCCAATGATAAGTACCGAACAATTTATTTTTGGCAGATTCATAAGTATTTGGGTGTAATAAAAACTTCTTTCATAAAAATTTGATAAATTAAAATAAAGAGATAAAATTTAAAAACATACAACCTATCACAACTTAACCATTAAGAAATAAAAAATCTGGGTCGGGTGTGGTGGCCCACACCTGTAATCCCAGCACATTGGGAGGCCAAGGCGTGTGGATCATCTGAGGTCAGGAGTTTGAGATCAGTCTGGCCAAAGTGGCAAAACTCAGTCTCCACTAGAAATAGAAAAATTGGCTGGGAGTGGTGGCATTTGCCTGTAGTCCCAGCTACTCAGGAGGCTGAGGCAGGAGGTGGAGGTTGCAGTGAGCCAAAATTGGGCAACTGCACTCCAGCCTGAGTGACAGAGTGAGACTCCCTCTCAAAAAAAAATCTGAACAGACCAACGATAAAGAGATTGAATCAGTGATTTTTAAACCACCTCAAATCAAGGAACACTCAAGAAATTGATTGTTTCACTACTGATTTTCATAAAACATTTAAAAAACTACAATCTTTACTCAATTTTTCAACAAAATAAAGAGGAAGAAATATATCCAAGGTTATTTTAGAAGGTCCTATTTCCAAAGCAAGGAAAAGACACTACAAGTAAATAAAATTACAGGCCAATATCCCTGGTTCACATTGTTTCCAAAACTCTCAAGAGCGATGACAAATAAAATTAAAAACATATTAACAACATGATTCACCATGATCCAGGTTGGTTTGTTTCTAGGATGCAATGAAGTTCCAACCTACACAAATAAATGTGATGTATCAAATTAAAATATTGTAGGACTAAAACCATATGTCCATGTCAATGGATTCAAATAGATTTCTGACGAAATCCACAACACTGTCATTATTAAAAGGCTGAACAAAATTATGCATAAAGGATATATACCTCAACACAATGAAGGCCACATATCACAAGCCCACATCTGACATTATACTCAATGAGGAAAATTTTGTTTTCCTCGAAGACTAGAAACAAGACATGATGCTCAATATCAACAATATTACTCAACCTAGCACTGGGGCGTCTAGACAGGATAGATAGGCAATAATAAAAGACACATGTCATTCACACAGTAATGAATAAATTTTAAATTCATTTTTATATATTACATGGTTGTATACAAATCCCTAACATTTACACCAAAAAATGGTTGGAAGTAATGAACAGATTCAGTGAAGTTGCTGATACAAAATCAAACTTACATTTCAAGAAGGCAGGTTACAGGCATCGCTAGCGTACCTCTTCCACTGGGAAGGACAAACTAAGGTGGAGAGGTTAACACTGTGGACTTATTTTCAGGAAGCGGTGCAGGAACTGAACAGAAACACTGAAATAATCTACAAACTTTCTGAAAAATCGCAGCCTACACTGTGAGACAGGTGAAGGGCTGGGAGTCTGCAGTTTCAGGGGAGAGATTGCCTCTGGGATACACACCCCCACCTGGAAACCTGAAAGTCCAGGCCACAGGAGAAGGCCCTAACCTTTCCCAGTGCAGAGATCCACTGTGGAGGGTCGTGGAACATAAAGTAGGAGCAGTGGCAGGAAGACCCTTGCATAAACCCCAGATCTCACTGTGGTCTGAGGGCAGCCATTTCTTAATGTTCTTCATAGAGGACCCTGGGGAGAACAGCCAAAACTTTCAGGCAGTGGTGGCAGGTTGAAAGAAGCTCTCAACAGGGTTTTGTGATATAACCTCAGGTGGGGACGAACTCCCTTGGCCAGGGCCTGGGCAGGGAAGAGTGGAAAGTGAGCTGCAAGGTCAGGAGCTCTGGGAGCAGGAGCTGGTGCCCAGCTTTGCAGCAGACAGGAAGGGACATGGTGTGAAACCCATGGCTGCAGCCTCGGGGGAAAGAGTATGACTCCTGGCATTTGCAGGTATTGATTACAGGCTGACTGGAACTCATCTTACTGCTGCCAGTGGAATACCACGAGAGTGGATTTATCTCACCAAGTGTGTGAGAACTGTGAGGGGTTGACTACCACCTGCCTCTCCCCACTCCCTAACCAAACTCCACTGCAGCAGAGGCAGCAATACCCTCCTGTGGAGTATCAACCCAGTGGTCTGAGAACCAGCCTTGGCCCCCACACTCACAGGGGCTGCTGCTTGCCCTGCACACGGAGACTCAGAGCACAAACCCACCTGGCTCAGCCCTCACCTTGCTTTGTGCAACCACCTGTCCTGGCAGCCCAACACAAAGGACAACATATTTTGGGAGCTACATGGCCACACCCACTGCTTGAGAAGCCATAGTACCCCACAGTCCTGGGCAACATAAGGCATGCAAAAACCCACTGCTAATTCAGCAGCTGATACTCTTTTGCAAGCACCACCTCCAAGCAGGAGGTCAACCAACAGGTCATCACAGTATCTTCTGTTAGAATAACACTGCACCCCAGAAGGAGAAAATGACTGTGATCTCAGCTATCAGCACTGCCTGCACCACTCTGGATGACCAGGAGATCCTGAGTCTGTCCATGTGACCAGTTCATTACTATTATAACCAACGTTCAGAAAAGTCAGCACATGGAATCTATCAATATCCAAGAAATTTCACAGTCTTCATCACTCCCTTGCCACCTGCATCAGACCTCTTCTGTGGCTCACTGCTGAGATCACCAGATCCCTTGCAGACATTTCCCAACACCAGGCTGAAGTGTGCCAACCTCACTGGGCAGCTAGACCTAGAGAAGCCACAGCACTTACAGTAGTCTGGCTCTCAGGTTCATCTACTTCTAGGGGAAGGAAGTGCACCACATCCAGGGAACACCCCATAGGACAAGAGAATCTGGATGGCAGATCTTAAACCCCAGATCCCTCCAATGGTGGGAAACTTCTAGCAGAGGCACAGTTGCCCTGATGGGCTCAGCAGGGAAAGTCTTCAGCTCTGTCACAACAGTCAGACATCCCTGGTGCCTGTGAAGGGTCTTGAAGAAGAGGAAGTCTTTCCCCCTTGTACGCCACTGTAGACACACTTGGGGCCTCATGCGGTCAGCATGGCTGAAACTATAGACAGCCTTTCTGGAACACATCATGGTGACTGCATCCCCACAGCAGGAACACCCTCCAGGTTCAGGCTTGCATGGGACAGAGTCAGAATTCCTTTCTATTTGACACATCAACATTTGTACAGGTGAAAAAACATGCCCATCTGATCTGAATAGCCAGAATCCTGGAACAGAAGTGCATCTCAGAAGTGCATGACTTTCCTACTGACCTGCAAGAGAGCTGAGATGGCTCCAACCCTTCCCCCTGATAAGACCTCAGTGTGACTCAGTAAAAGCTCCTATAGACACCTCTATCAAAGCTGGGACTTCACTTACCCATCTGCTTTAGCCACAAGTGGTTTCTATCCAGGGACAAGTCTCCCACTGGCCTGAAACCTGAACCATCAAACCAGTTAATAAATCACTGGTAAAAAATAAATAAATATGTGCATGCCATGGAGGAATAAGATAAGCTTTAAGAGATCTCTACCATTCTAACCCGATAGAAGATAGTGAACTTCCTCACACACTGAGCAAATTTCTGCTGCAATCAATGTATAAGAAAGCCATCATGCAAAGACTCTCCATAACCACGGAACTCTTACAGAGTCTTCACCCCTGTAAACACCAAAAACCAAATTAGGCTATAATTAATTATAAGCATTAAAGTCTCATCCTTAGGGGACAAATATATTTAAAAACAAACAAACAAAACCAGTCCAACGAAACATAAATGTAATAATAATTAGAAGATATAGTCTACCAAAATGAGAGGAACTGAGAAAAATACCTTGGGTAACATGACAAAACAGGGTGCTGTCACACCCGAAAAAGGTCACGCCAGCTCTCCAGCAATGAACGTTAAGCAAAATGAAGTCTTTAAAACACCAGATAAGAAATTCAAAATGTTGAATATTAAGCTACTCAAGAAAATATCAGAAGAAGGTGAAAATCATCATAAAAAGTTATAAAAGCAGTTCAGAATGTAAATAGAAATTTTATGGAGAGATACATATCATAAAAGGAACTTGTAAAAATAAAAGACAAAATGCAAGGAACTTGGAAAAATAAAAGACAAAATGCAAGAATTTAGTAAGGGAATTACAAAATGCCATGGAAAGTTTTAAAAATAGAATAGACTAAAGGTAGAAAGGCTATACTATTTTTGAAATGACCCAATCACACCAAAATGTCTTTATAAAGAATGAAGTCAACAAAGTCTCCAGGAAACATAGAATTATGTAAAATGACCAAACCTAAGAATAATTGGTGTTGCTGAAGAAGAAGATGAATAAGTTCAGAAAACTTATTTGAGGGAATAATTGAGAAATACTTTCCTGGCCTGCCTAGATACCTCGATATCCAATTCCAAAAAGTTCAAGGAACTCCTGGGACATTCATTGCAAAAATACCTTCACCAAGCATATAGTCATCAGGCTACCTAAAGTCAACATGAAGGAAATAATTCTAAGAGCAGTAAAAGAAAACAAAGAAACCCATTAGAATAATGGCTGAGATCTCAGCAAAAATTTCACAACCAGATGGATTAAAGTTCTATCTACAAACTCCTTAAACAGAACAACTTTCAACCAAGAATTTTGTATCCTGCCAAACTGTTTTATAAGTAAAAAAGAAATAACATCATTTTCAGAATGACAAATGCTGAGGGAATTTGTCACTACCAAAGCAGCAATACAAGAAATGTGACAATAAATTCTAAACCTTGAAACAAAAGCCCAATATGCACATAAAAGGCATCTCTTACAAGTTTAAAACTCACATGGCCTGTAGAACAATAACACAATGAAAAAAAAGGAGCTAACAGCATGAAAAAGAGAACAGTAACTCATATCTAAAGGTTCACATCGAACATAAATGGCCTAAATATTCCACATACAAAAACACAATGGCAGAATAGATTAAAAAATGACAATTAAAATATCTGACATCTTTAAGAGACTTGCCTAACACACAAAGATTTATATAAAAAATCAACAAGAAAATATTACTATATAAAATTTATATGCACCAAACACTGGAGGAAATAGATTCATAAAACAAGTACTAGTAGACATCTTCAAGACAGAAAGTCAACAGAGAAACAATGCACTTAAATGACTCACAGGAACAAATGGATGTAACAGATATTTACAGAACATTCTGTCCCAGAGCTGCAGACTATACCTTCTAATCATCACATGCAACATCCTACAGGATAGAACATATAACAGGTAAGCCACAGAACCAGTCTCGATACATTTTTAAAACCATGAAATCACATCAAGTAACTTCTCAGACCTCAGCAAAACAAAACTAAATATCAACTCTCTAAGGAACCCTCAAAACTAAAGGAAGACATGGAAATAAAGAAATCAGCTCCTGAATAATAACTGGGTTAACAATGACATCAAGATGAACTTTTAAAAATTATCTTAATTAAATGGTAATAATGAGACAAGTTACTGAAACCTCAAACATACAACAAAAGCAGTGATAAAAGTTTACAGTGCCAAATTGAAAAAGTAAGAAAGAGCACAAACTGACAACCTAATGTCACACCTCAAGAAACTAGAGAAATAAGAATAAACTAAACCTAGATCCAGAAGAATAAAAGAAATAACAAAGATCAGAGCAGAACTAAATTAAATTTAAAAAAAAATTTTTTTAAATCAGTGAAACAAAAACCTTGTCATTTGAAAAAATAAACAAATTCACAGACTATTACTAGAATAACCAACAAAAGAAGACAAAGATCCAAATAAGCTCAATTAGAAATGAAATGGGACATTACAGTCTACACCACTAACATAAAAAATAATGTGAGACTACTATGGACACCTTCAGGTGCACAATCTAGAAGACTTAGAGGAAATGGACAAATTTCCAGAAACCTACAACTCTCCTACATTAAATCAAGAAGAAACAATAACTTTGAATAGATGAATTTAAAAAGTGAAATTGAATCAGTAATTTAAGAGTTGCCAACAATAACAGGGAAATAGCACCAGGTGAATTCACAGTTGAATTCTATAAAAAATTCAAAGAAGAATTAATAACAATTTTACTGAAATTCTATTTTTAAATTTAGAAATAAAAGAGTCTTCCCTAATGTGGGAATTCAGTCAGGGTGGTGGAAATAATGTTAAGGGAGAAGTATTAGAGAAAGTTATAGATTATAGTCTCAAGCCCTTTTGAAAGGCCTAAGGGTTTTTTCTATAGTTCTTGGCTGAAGGCAGCTGGGGTCTCTTTGCAGGAGCTGGAGGCACAAATACAAAGGAATGTGAGTAGTTTACTTAGCTAGCTTGTTTACTCACGTGGTTCTAAAATTAACCTTTGATCATTCCATATGGCTCTCTTGGGGGGCGGTCAACCAGGGATATTACCCATTAATGGTGTCTGCCTGAGACTTGGAAATCTGTGTTTTAATCTTCTCACTACTGGTGTTGGCTCAAGCCTTTGTCAATTAAACTTTACTAAATAAATACAATTCTCATTGGCTGCTCAAGGCCACTGGTCGCAACTGTTTACAGCACTCTCCAGAGAGTCTGTAAGTGGCCACAGACACTCAAACTGGCAAAGCATAATATCTGTGTGTTAGTATACTTGATTCATCCATTGCTAAGTCAGGTTCTACAAGATAGACCCCCACAGATGGTCACCCCAATACCTTACATTATTCTATGAAGCTAGTATAACCCAGATACCAAAACTAGGAAAACACACACACACACACACACACACACAACCTTCAGATGAATTTTCCTTATAAATATGCAAAAGTACTCAAAAAATAATAGCTAACCAAGTCCAACAGCACATGAGAAAGATAATTCATCATGATCAAGTGGGATTCATCTCAGAAACACAGGTATCATTTAAACATACACAAGTCAATAAATGTAATACATCACATAAACTGAATTAAAAACCATACAATCATCTCAATAAACTCAGTAAAAGCAATCAACAAAACACAGCAGTTTTTAATGATAAAAACTCTAAATAAATTAGGCATAGAAGGAACCTACCTCAAAATAATAAAAGATACATGTGAAAAACCCACAGCCAACATCATGTTGAATGGGAAAATGTTAAAAGCATCCCCCTTAGGACACAAAAAATCCAAGAATGCCCATATTCAACAATTCTACTCTATATAGTTCTAGAAGTTCTAGCCAGAGCAAGTAGAAGAAAAAAATAAGGGACATCCAAATTGAAAAGGAGAAAGTCAAACTATCATTGTCAACAGATGAAGTGATTATATGCCTAGAAAATCCTAGCCTTCTCCAAAATACTGGTAGTTTTAATAAATGAACTCAGTTAAGTCTCAGGCTACAAAATAAATGTACACAACTTAGTAGCACTGTGGTACATCAACAACAACAAAGTTGAGAATCAAATCAAGTATTCCATTCCTTTTGCAGCAGCTGGAAAAAGATAACTTTTAAGAATATAATTAAATAAAAAGGTAAAAGATCTCTACAAGGAGAACTACAACACACTGCTGAAAATATCATAGATGACATAAACAAATTTAAATGCATCCCATGCTCATGGATTGGAAGAATCAATATTGTGAAAATAAAATACTGCACAAAGCATTCTGCAAACACAGTGCAATCCTTATGAAAATACCCACATTATTTTTTACAGAATTAAAAAACAAAAATGCTAAAATTTATATAAAACCAAAAAAGCCCAAATAGCCAAATAAACCCTAGTAAGAAAACAATTGAAGCCATCACACTACTGAAGTTTAAATGATAGCACAAGGCTGCATTTACCAAAACAACATGATACTGAAATAAATGTGGGCACATAGACCACTGGCACAGAATCGAAAACCCAGAAAACAAGCCAAATATGTAAAACTAACTGATGTTTAGCAAAGCATACAAAAATATAAATTGGAAAATAGGCACTGTATTTAATAAATGGTACTTGGAAACTATTAACCTACAAATAAAAGAATATAACTGAATATTTGTCAGCATGTAAAAGATCAACTCAAAATCAATCAGATACTTGAATGTAAGACATTAAACTCTAAAAATTCTGGAAAAAAAATATTGGAAAAAACACTTTTAGACATCAGGGTAAGCAATGAATTTATAACTAAGACCCCAAAAGCAAATGCAACAAAAACAAAAATAAATATATGGAACCTATTAAAATAAAATGTTTCTGCACAGCACAACTAGTAGTCAACAGAGTAAGAACATAAATAGCAGAAGACATGCAATAGGGCTCTCCCTCTGCTCATAAAAACCAGCCTAGCTCTGACCCTTCAGCTCTGGGAGAGGAGCCTAGCCCCAGAACACTCAAGCGTTTTTGTCTGGTGATCAGCACTGAACACAGAAGACTCACCATAGAGTTTGGGCTGAGCTGGGTTTTCCTTGTTGCTATTACAAAAGGTGATTTGTGGATAACTAGCGATGTTAAGTGTGAGTGGACATGAGTGAGAGAAGCAGTGGATGTATGTGTGTGGTATTTTCTGACCAGGATGTCTCTGTGTTTGCAGGTGTCCAAGGTGAGGTGCAGCTGGTGGAGTCTGGGGGAGACTTGGTACAGCCTGGGGGGGTCCCTGAGACTCTCCTGTGCAGTCTCTGGCTTCAACTTCAGTATTTCCCACATGAACTGGATCCGCCAGGTTACAGGGAAGGACATGGAATGGGTTGGACAAATCAGTCCTGGTGGAGGTGGCACATACTACACAGACTCCGTGAAGGGCCGATTCACCATCTCCACAGACAACGCCAAAAACAAGCTTCTGCAAATGAACAGCCTGAAAACTGAGGACATGGCCATCTTTTACCGTACTAGACACACGAGAGGATGTCAGTGTGAGCCCAGACACAAACCTCCGTGCAGGGGCACGCGGGTACACTAGGGGGCGCTCGGGACCCACTGAGGACCCAGGAGCAGATGCAGAGGGAGGTTTCCTTTCTCAGCTGCAGGCAGGAGGCAGGCTTGTTTTTTGCCGGACTCTGGAGTTTATGAGGTTGTGATATTTTACTATGGTTATTTATCATGATTCTGTATTGGGACTTGTGTTTTTTAAGTAATTTTTAAATTTATATGTAGCGGTTTTTTTTTAAAGTACATACCTTCAATAAAGTTTTTTCCTAATAATTTTCACTTATTCTTCTAGAGTTTTATTAACATCTGTTGATATCACCAGCTACACAGCTATGGGGACATTAATTTACAAATATAGAATAATACAGAATATGTGTAAACAGACAAACTTATTCATACATCTGTAGTCTTTATATTTAACGTTGTAACAAAATAAATATAAAATGTGTCCTAAAGAAAAATCTTAATGATTAACTACATATATAGTATTCTCTAATTGATTTCAGTCATTTTCTATAGTTTACATAAATTGATGTCTATTTGTAAGCTTAAACATAGTGTACTGATTATTTTAAATTAGTCAAGAACAAACTTTAAATGTCCTTGTCACATACACACACAAAAATAAAATCTGAGGACTTGAGCTGACATATATGTCAATTAGCTTGATTCAATTATTCCATATTGCATTCATAAATCATAACAAAGCTTTGTGTTCTATAAATATATACAATGCAAATTTCTCAATTTTCAGTGAAATTTTAATTACATATTTTAAAATCCATCGTAGGTCATGAATTCTTTTCTCCCTGTCCAGATGTGATTAGATTGTTCTGAGAAACTCATTCACCCTCCTGCCTCCTGAAGGCTTCAGCAAGTAGCCCCTAGATGGGCAGAAGCAGGCAAATTGTGTGTGTCCACAGGACCTGGAGCATCTCTCTCCTTGGATTAGGCCACCTCCTCAGGATTACATGACTCTTCCGTTTTCTCAACATGCTGTCGTACCAGATAAGCACAGAAACACCTAATTTCACTATGCTTTGCTTCAATTTTTCAAAACACCATACATGAGACCCTTCCTGTGCTTCAAAGTTTCTTCTGAGGACTTTGTATGTATTACATATTTTCAATTTTTTTCTGAGATGGAATGCTGACATCTCCTTACTAGAGATTACTCTTTTAATTTCTCTCTTAGAATTATTGTTTCCAGAGCCCTGGCCACCCAAGGAGCCCCACAGAATGGAGCGGTGCCGGGGCTGACACCGGTGCACAGAAGCCGCCACATCTTCCATGCCAGGAGCAGATGCCGACGTGGCGGAGAGTGAGCATGAGACGCCCGGTCTGATCGGCGCTGGAGATGGAACAGCCCATCCTCACCCGAGCCCATACCTTCCAGATTGACCCCAACATCAAGAAGAACTGGTTCCTGCGAGCAAGCAGCTGTCACCGTTTCCTCATCCTATGACGTCACAAGGAACCGCCATTGGACCATCAGCGTGGGCGGAGCCGAGGTGACCGTCAACAGCACAGTCGCACCAAATACGACCTTCCCCGAAACCCCACAGAAGTCTGGGCAGGGGGCCGACCGCAGAGCGGACACGGTGTTTGGTTTGGGCTTTTCCTCTGAGCAGCAGCTGGCAACGTTTGCAGAGAAATTCCAGGAGCTGAAAGAAGCTGCCGAAAGGCCCAAAGACAAGGCCCAGGAGAAGACGGAGAGCTGGAGTCATGGTTCCCAATGATCTGGGAGTGAAGCCCCATCTTCTGCTCCGGCATCCAGTGTCGAGGGCGGCGATGAAAAGGCCTCTCAGCTGCTGCAGCCGACACGCACCGGAAGTCAGAAAGACGCGCCGAGATCACTGTGACGCAGAGCGCGGCCACTGCGCAGAAGCGGAAGCTGCAGCTGCAGCCCCTGAGGAGACCCACGTCCGGCGGACCAGGGCACTGCAGGAGGCGGCGGCCAGCGCGGAGCAGGGGAAGGGTCCGGGACACCAGCAGGGAGGAGGAGAAGAACACGCGGCTCCAGAGGAGGATGGAGGGGCTGCAGGCAGAGCTCCAAGAACAGAAGACGGAGCTGAAAAGTCTCCGAAAACAAAGTGAAATCCCACCTCAGCTCCTGTCAGAGGGCGGCTGTGTCTCTGAGAACCCTGAGGCGGCGGAGAGAGAATGAAAACCCAGAAGACAGAGGTCGCTCCCTAAAGACAGACACTGAGGCGAACAAACGCCCACAGCGCCACCTGGAGGTGGAGGCGAACAGCTTCCTGGAGCTGCTGGACCGGAAGTTCGATGATCTCCCCGACTTCCGCCCAGGCCTCCCCACACTGAGCACCAATAGCTAGGGCTGTCAAGACCTGGGCCCACCCGTGAGTCCCACGTGTGTGTGCGAGACCAGACAGCCCTAGGACGTTCTCCTGTATTCAGTAAATGGTGTTGGGATAGCTGGATTCTAGCTGATATGCAGAATGCAAGAGTAAAAGAGGCTGGGCAATTTCTATCTAGATTTTAGAAGATGTGTCAGGAATCCTGTATGCCCAGGAAGAAGCCTGCTGCTGGGGTGGATCCACCTAAAACATCCTCTACTAAGGCGGTGCCAAAGATGGGGAAAGATGTGGCTGGAGCCCCCATTCAGAGTCTCCACTGGGGCATTTCATAGTAAAGCTGTGGGAATGTGGCCACAACCCTCAAGATCCCAGAATGGTAGAGACAAATGCAGCTTTCACTCTTAGCCTGGAACAATTTCTGGCACTTTACTCTGGCCTATGAAAGTAGCACCATGGACTGTGCCCAGCTGTAGGGATGAGATGCCTGAGGTTTTCAGGACTCCTTATCTCCCAGTGTGCCATGATTGAAGTACATAAAGTCAAGATAGATTATTTTGCAGCTTCAAGATTTAATATCTGTCCTTCTAGGCTTTAGATGTGTGAGGGGCCTGTTGACCGTGCCTTTGCCCAATTTATTTCTTTTTTTATTGATAATATTTACCCAATGCCTGTGGCAATATTGCACCTTGAAAGTAAATAACTGTTTAAAACATTTTGCCAGCTCACAGCTGGAGGGAATTGCCTTAAGACTCAGACGAGACTTTGGAATTTTCAGTTGGAGGTTGATCAAGTTAAGGTTTTGAAAACTATTTTTTAAAAACATGATTTTGCAATCTAAGAAGGACTTGAGATGATAGGGCTTAACAGTAAAATGATGTAGTTTAGATGATTGTCCCCTCCAAATCTCATGGTGAAATGTAATCCAAAATATTTGAGGTAGGGCCCACTAGGAGTTTTTGTGTTGTGGGGAGAGATTCTTCAGGAATGGCTTGATATCTACCCCATGGTAATTAGTGAATTATTTCTGTATTAGCTACTGTGATATATGCTTGTTCAAAACAGTCTGCTGACCCTCCACCACTCTTCTGTGCCCCTTCTCACCATGTGACACACCCTGCTTCCCCTTTGCCTTCTACCATGATTGTAAGCTTCCTGAGGCCCTCACAAGGAGCAAATGCTGGGGCCATGCTTCTCATAGAGCCTGCAAAACTCTAAGCCAAATAAGCCTCTTAATTTTGTAAGTAATTTGGTCTCAGGTATTAATCTATAGCAATGCAAAATAGACTAATACACTGCCCAAAGCATTATGCATATGCAATGCATTTTTATCAAGTAACCAGTATAATTGATTACCTGTTTTTTAAGAAATCCTAAAATATATATGGAATCAAAAAAGAGC
>PVKV010037556.1:0-14708 GCA_004027835.1 Alouatta palliata
GCCACCCTGCTTACAGTTTTTGTGTTTTAGGAAGAAGGAGATTTAAATAGTGTTCAGTTGCTTCAGAGCCTAGCAGTTATGAATTCCATAGGCCATAGCTTTTTGCAAGGATGTTTCTTGCCTCTGGGAGTGTAGAAGATGAGAAGGAGAATGATGGAGGGTATATATCATGGCCTCTGTAGAAAAGAAATAGATATAAAGCAGGTGATTGCAGCAACAAAATCAACACCAAGTCTTCCAATGGCTATTGTTAATCAGATGCTTATCATATAGAAAAATAATTTAATTAATTTTCTAAAAGAATTGCTGAACGTATATGCCCCTCCCACACAATATTAAACTCTTGAAGATGTTAGAACTGAAGTCACCCTTTGGTGGATCTCCATTGAGACCTCCCTACATGAGGTAGAAATAAAACTATTGATTTTCCCAGTGTCACAAGCCAAATATCCTGAAGCACTATTTTTTCACTCACTTGATGAAGTGAGTGATATTGAGGTCTGGATCAACCTTATTTTGAGGGCATCTGAGTATCAGAAGGGCCTGCTTGTATAAAGGAACTTTCACCTATACACGTAGTCCCACACTGTGGATGGAGAACTACATGGAAGTAGAGTTGATTTTTCACCTTTCTTTTCCCCAAAGCCCATTCTTGGTGGGGTAAGAGTTTTTACTTTATATGGCTCCTAGGACATCCTTAATATCTTTTGGTAACGATGATGACAAAAGTTAGAGGTTCTGCTAAATGGAATCCTAAGGAAGGTCAATAACTGAAAAAATGCATGATAATGTCCACAGAGAACAAACATAAATAAATAGCATATTAACGAATAAAAGATCACCAAAAAGTAAAAAATATTTCCCAAGACAAGAACACAGGAGAGATTATTAGTTTTTGGTTTTCATATGACAGACAGACTGAATGCTTAAGAAATTTTTTTTTTTTTTGGCTCTCTTTAAGTCTGTTATTGGTGTATAGGAATGCTTGTGATAAGAATTTTTTTAAACCTGTCCCCCAACTCAGATATGATGATTCATTTAAAAATATGATGATATAATGAGTATTTATAATTTTTTAAATTTTGAATGGAAGGAGCTTCTTCTAAATCTTGGAATAAGTCTTGGAATTTAAATAAATCCCCTTTATTGTATTTAATAGTTTTCAGCAGCAAAATTCTAACTTATTGAGCCTTTGCTCTTAATAAAATTTGTATTCTAGAAGAGGAAGATGAACCTGAGGAAAAGAGTGAAGAAGAAATTGAAATCATAGAAGGGCAAGAAGAACGTAAGAAATCAAATAAGTCTGGATCAGAGGATGAGGTAAGCAACACTTTAACAGAAAATAAACTGGTTTCTGCATCCAGTTGTTATCCATAAAAAGTTCTTTCAATAAAAGCAGCAATCTGGTTTATGAGAAAAATTTTGCCATATTTCTCTCAGCTTTTATAAGAGCCTCTATATTGTTTTTAAAACATATTCATGGCCGGGCGTGGTGGCTCACGCCTGTAATCCAAGCACTTTGGAGGCCAAGACGGGCGGATCACTTGAGGTCGGGAGTTCAAGACTAGCCTGACCAACCTGGTGAAACCCCGTCTTAAAAAAAAAAAAAAATATTCATAAGGAAGAAATTTAAAATACTATAGTTTATATTGTCTCAATACCTAGTTAAACAGTATAGAGCAAGCCTATGACTTACAAAATATAAAGATAGAATACATCAATCCAAAATTATGACTTTCTCATTGAAATTCTATTGAAAAGCATAATAAAGATTGTTTGAATATTTAAAAGATAATTGTCATTATTATTTTTATACATTTGTATAAAAATGTATAAAAATATTGTAAAATATCCTTATTGTCTCAACATTTTACTGTCACATTTTGAAATATTTCATTCATTGGGTAGTTGAGTACTATCTGCCTGATAGGGTACTTTTCTCAGATCTTTAATTAATTTTTTCCCCCCAACGATTAGTCCACCCCTTTTTGTGTCCTGATATAAAACGGAACTTTGCACAGTGCTTTTTTTTTTTTTTTTTTTGTAAGTTATTATGGAATGAGAAATCCAGAGTATAATTAGAGCCAGGGCTTTCTTTTTTCTTTCTTTTTTTTTTTTTTTTAACCCAGCATAAACCAAAAACCTGTTTTCTCGGCCCTTAAAGAGTTGCATAGCCTTACCCCACTGAGTCGCCATCCTAACATATTACATTCTAACTACTTAGGTGGGGGGAAAGTACAGTGCTGCCTGCTTTTGCATGTGATGAAATAAATTTTGTATTTTATCTATTTGAAGAAATCCTCCAAATAAATTCATAGTTATTGTTGTTTAAGTGTCTCCTAATGTTTATTCAGTGCACATACTGGTTGCTGGTCTTACTGCCCTCTGAGTTTTTAAAGAGACTGTGGAGACCATTATCTAGTATGAATATCCATATTTAGGGAAAGCTAAGTGAAGAGAATTTCTTCCAGAGCAGAGTTTTAAATAATCATTGTGTCTGCTGTGACTTTCTTAAAATATACCTGCAGTCATTTACTTGAATGTGTATTCTATTTACATTTGCTTTACAAAACACTTTGTATACCTTCAAAAATACCTTAATTCCATCTTTCAATCTTTCCATCTTCCTATGTGTATGTGTCAGCTAGGATACGTCAACTTTTGTATAACCCTGAGAAATAACTATAACTTTATTTTACATAATGCCTTCATGATAGCACTTGATGGGTAGCACATATATTTTAGAGAATAATAAATATATTGGTTACTACTATCTACTAGTTACATGTTACACTAAAAGAAACCTTTTCATAATTATTTTTTCTAGATGAAAGAAGCAGATGAGAGCACAGGATCTGGAGATGGGCCAATAAAGTCAGTACGCAAAAGAAGAGTACGAAAGGACTAAAGTAGATTCAAGTATTTTGAATTCCTGAGAGATATTTGGCATTCTAAAATCAGCATGCCAGACCTGAACTTGAATCAATCTGCACATCCTGTTTCTAATATCTAGCATCATTATTCTTTCACACGTTTATTTTAGTCCTTCATTTCAGAGGAAAAGAAAAGGCAACTCTGAAGTTACGTGGTCTTTGAATTTAAAACAAAAGTGGCGCATTACATATTGGATCTAAGAGATTAATACCATTGCAAGTTACAGTTTTAGTTGTTCAAAGATAGTTTTGGTTTGTACAGAACAAAATAATATGTAGCAGCTTCACTGCTATTGGAAAAATCAGTTACTGGAATTTCCACTTAAATGGCTATACAACAATATAACTGGTAGTTCTATAATAAAAATGAGCATGTGTTCTGTTGTACAGAGCTAAATGCAATAAAGTTTCTGTACAGTTGTTCGATTCTATCAACAATTGAAAGTGTTGTATGTGACCTACATTTACCTAGTTTGTGTCAAATTATAGCTATGGTCAGTTGTTCACTTAACTTATAGATTCCTTTAAAGAGGTGCCTTGTTTGTAGAATCACCGGATTATATTGCAGCATATTTTACATTTGAATACAAAGATAATGGGTTTTATCAAAACAAAATGATGTACAGGTTTTTTTCAAGTTTTTATAGTTGCTTTATGCCAGAGGGGTTTACCCCATTCTCAAAATTTCTTATGCATACATTGCTATTGAAAATAAAATTTAAATATTTTTTCATCCTTAATACCCTATTTAACAGGTTATTATTGAGGAAGATTTATATTATTTTCCTTATACTAAGCAATTCTAATGACTGATGTCAATTCATCATGCTTTTGTATTTTCTTTCCTTATTTCCAGTGAGGTTGGAGAGCTTTTGTATTTTTACCTTTTTATCCTGACAAGTTTAAATCTATTTTAAGTCTGTCATCTCATCTATGAATAGCTTCAAAGCTGCCACTGAGGTGGACAGGAACAACTATTACTGTTGCTCTTCTTTTTAAAGCAGTTACCATGTCACTGGACTACATTATAATGGAGCTGGGTTGTTCCATTTAAAATATTTTATTTATGAAATTCTTATGTTTGGGTAACAGGTTTAGACTCTTTGGAAGAGGATCTAAATCTTTGAGACCACAGAACTCCTTGAATATTAAGTATCTAGAGAACTTTCCACATGTTAGGTAAGATTTTGGATTCCTTCATGGATGTACACAAACCCCATCCTTGGGCAAGCCCTAAACTATTATAGGTTCCCATACAACTCCTTCCCCAATGGGTAAACTTAGAACTTATGAATAAGGAAAATACATCTCTAGCTTCTGCTTTTTCTGAAGGAGGCCAAACATAGCCACTAATACTATTCACTCCTTATTTCAAAGAGTGAATTGAAAAAGAAAATAAGTTATTTTTACTCCGTTACTATGCTCTGAACTTCTATTTGGTGGTGGAAAATCTTAACACACAGTATTTAGCCATACTTTGTATATGAACTGAACACATCTTGCAAGCAAGCATTCTTCCTCTCTAGCTCGCTTTGCATTTGCGGTGTCCAAATGTACTAAACACATTGAATAATCCTAGATGAGAACCTTTTTTAATTTAATGAAAACTTTCTTGCCTGGAAAGTGTCTTGTATGTGAACATTTTTTCTAAAGTTTTTTTTTTGTTGTTGTTGTTTTTGTTTTTTTAACTTTCTTGGTTGCAGATTCATTTGTTTGGTAAAACTCCATGAGCTCGCAGTGGTAAAATCTGAGCAACTGATTTTGCCAAGTCACTGCTAATTCCTGTGTACATACCCCTTTGTGGATGTACCATAGCTGATAAGTGTAACCAAAACTTAAACTCTAATGTATAACCTGTACTAGATCCATGCCATAGACATAATCTTTCTTAATAATCAAATGGCTTTTTCCTTTTACTCCATAATCTGACTTTATTGTTTAAAATGGCCTACATTTTATCCATAAAGGAGAGAAATAAGTATATTTTGCTTTTTAGTTTGCCTTTTTAGAGGCTTTTTAACTTGATCGCTGTAATGTCTCCCTTCTTGAATATTTTTTCCTGATAGTCTTGCTTCCGTTAATAATTTCTCCAGCAAAACATCATGTTTCTAGAATTAGTGTTTTTGCAGCATCAGTCCACATTTGAAGGAGAAACATGATGGAACTGCTTCCGTGTTAAAATGAACCACTAGAAATGAATTTAATGTATCTTAAAACTTTAGAATTCTAGTCCAAAATGGTTTTGTATTCAGTAGAAACCATTCAGAATGGTTAAAACATAAATACATTGCACTCTAGGAATCTGTGAACAGTTTTTTTGTTCTCTTTTCAATTGTGGCTATATATTTTAACTTTAGCAGGATAAAGATTAAATATAAGATGGCTAAAGTAAGATAACTAAATCTTTTATATAAGTGATTTATTAAAACATAAAAGAATTTTTGCATAAATTTCAATAATTTCTTCTCCCCAAAAGTATGTAACTCCCATGTATTTCCATAGTATGACAGCTGAATTTAGGAAATAATATTATCCCTAATCTGAAAGATCAGATATGAGGCAAGATGATGGGAGAAAGAATGTATGGAAGAGTAGGATAGTTTTAAAGAAGATGGGCCACAGGATAACTGGAGAAATGAGCTTTTACCACCTAACATAGTTATCACATATTTTGTGTTTGTTAAATGAATACTTTTTTTGGTAAAATTTGGGGGTATTCCCAAATTTTAATAACACTTGATAAGCCATCTATAATGTATATATTTTAAAACAAGATAAATATATTATGAAATTGATTACAATGAATGTATAACTTTAGCTTCTGTTGTATCTCAACCCACCCATTCATAGGTCCAAAGGCCAACGGCCAACATAAAGTCCTTGTTGTAGTAAATGTTCCTTTTCTTATTTTTGTTCTTTTGAGGAGACAGAGTCTCACTCTGTCACTCCGGCTAGAGTGCTGTGGCACCATCATAACTCACTGCAGCTTTGAACTCCTGGGCTCAAACAATCCCCCCACCTCAGCCACCATGCCCAGCTAATTTTTCAATTTTTTTTTTTTTTTTTTTGTAGAGACATGGTTTCACTATGTTGTTCAGGCTGGTCTCAAGATCCTAGGCGCAAGGAATCCTACTTTGGCTTCCCAAAGGGCTGGGCATACACGCATAAGCCACCACACCTAGCCTTGTAAATTTGTCTTTTAAATATCATTAATCTCCGATTTCAGTGAAATGAACTGCAGCTAGTTTTCTGATAAGAGTAATAGGAAATTAAGTCATTCTCTCTTCCAGTTCTTAACCTTTCATATATTCATATTATCTGTTCTTTCATGATTTACAAGTGGTCTTAACAATGAAACTCTGGTGTTCCCTGGTAATAATTTTGGTTACATGCACACTGAAGACGTATATGATGATAACTACCACAAAGTGTTCAGGGAGAAACAAAATTTTTATGGGGCAAAGTAATAGTTTTACATTCTAAAGTTAAAGCAATTTTGCTTTTCTTTGGACCATGAAATTAATTTTAGATTCTATAATTCAACTATCATTTTTCTTTATAAAAGGGACTAGATCACAGGGAAAAGTGACAGGTATAGAGATGCGACATTAACTGGTTGGAACTAAATGCATACATGACTTTGGTTACTTTTCTACAAAAGGTTTTGTTGTTAGAATTCCAAAAACCAAAAATCTCTGAAAAGTAAAAGTTTTTTCCCAGCATTTTGGCAACAAAACTCACTTGGTAGCTGAGTCTGACTTCTCCCGCAAGGTTTTATATAGTCTTTCTTTATCCTACTTTAATACTCATTCTGCAGAAATGTTAATATACTTGATTATAGGTGTTGTCCCCATCCCCATATTGGTGTCTGAGTCCTAATACTTCATAAAAATCTGAAAAACTCCAAATTCTAAGACATCTGGCCCTACAAGTTTCAGACGAGGAACTGTGATTTGTAGTAACCTGCTGTGAGTCCAAAGGGAATATAAAGAGGACACATTCTGGATAGAATGGCAGTGTCAGTATTGGAGGAATTCCTATTAGGGAACACTGGGGAAAATGGGCGTCCGTTTTGGGGATGCTATAACAAATTATAAGACTGAGTGGCTTATAAACAACAAATTTATCTCTCACAGTTTTGGAGGCCAGAAGTCTGAGATCAGTGTTGAGGGCCCTCTTCCAGGATGCAGACTGCTGTCTTCTATGTGGCACAAAGAGAGCTCTCCAGGGTCTCTTTATAAGGGCACTAATCCCATTCAGGAGGGCTTCCCCCTCATTACCTAATTATCTCCCAAAGGTCCCACCTCCTAAAAGCATCACATTCGGGTTAGGATTTCAACCTAAGAATTTTGGGAGTACACATTTAGTCCCTGACGAGGAGTATGCTATTTTTTCCCTGGCAAACATCATTCTACCAGCATGTAAACTAGGAAGTATTAAAGCAAGGAGAGTCTTTTCCAGAAGCTCGACACAGTCCCTGTGCACACTGTTTACCACCTACATTTCTAATGTACAAATTACCCTGAAATATTGCATAGCAAAAACCAAGTAAGTATGTAGCATTAGCTTACCATTATCATGACAACCAGGTGGGGATATATTTTGGCACCTACTAAGCTGATAGCTCTAGTTGGAAAAAGCCAGAATGTTAAATTAACTGGCTATTCCTTGATGCTTTTAGCAAGCTATCAAAAAAATTGACATTTTCAAGCAGACGTGGAAGGGAATAGACAAAGTTCAGATACAAGGAACCTCACAAAATTAAGCCAATTGTTTCTAAAGTCAGAATAGCAGCAAAGGTTCAAAATTATTTTGAGGTGTAGGAGATTGGGGGGAAGCCCATGAAGACTCATCTACCAATTGTTAAGTCAAACAAAGGAACCCAGCTTTGCAGTGATAATCTGTATGTAACATTCCCAGTGCAATCTTATTTTCAGTTGATCTCAAGATAGACTCCATTAAAGAGAGGCAAAAATAATGCATACTTTGAGAAGTTCGTCAACAGCTTGGCTGTAGTTCTTTGGTATATGGAATCAGAAGCATATTGATAAAAAGGCTTGAGTTTTTGAAAGAATTATTTTCCAAAGAAAATCAGCTTGGCCTTAAAATGATAGGCACCAAGTTCACACCAGCAGGAAGTGGACTGTCTTCGCAATTCTCACGGAGTAAACACCCAACCTCTACTTCCAAGGTAGCCATGGGAGAAAATGGATAAGGAATAACTTTCCAGAGGGGAAACCATAGAGTTCAATGAATACAAGGGAGACCCCTGCAGAGATTAGAATCATAGTCTAATCAAGGAACTTCTCCACTAGGGACAAAAACTTCATACATCTCCAGGGAGCATTCCACAATCTTTGCATGTTTCCCTTTATTCCATTTTCCAAATTGAGACTTTTTATTTGTCCATCCTGTCCCCACTACAACATTACAAATGGGCAGTGGCAAGGGTGAGAGCAAATAATCTGCCTATCAGTTTAGAGGTTGTCAGACTATTAGAAGCCACATCTAAACGGATGGATCTTTAATAAAGATCCTAGATTGTGAGCTGAATCAGTAACTGGATGAAGAGGGATTATGTTCTCTGTAAGGGAAGATACTTAGCAGCACAAGAATAGCTTGGGTGAGGCTGCTAGTGGCCAGCAAAACCTTGTATGGCTTTGTTGGGAATATGGCTTCCCAACTAGGGACTACATTTCTCAGCTCCTCTTGTAACTAGATTAAGTCTCCACATCACTGGAATATGAGAAGACATATGAGCCATTTCCAGGTGCAGCCCATAAAACCTTGCATATGTGCACTTCCACATTCCTTTTCTGCAAATTAGAATGGTAATAACTAGAGTGACTTGAAAGGCATGATTTAAAATGGCAGCACCATCCTCTATCAAAGTCCCTTAATAACTGTGTAACAAAGGCTGCTAGCATGCAATGCTCACCTTGGAACCACCGGTTGGGAGAGAAACTTCTGTATTTATATTCTTTATCACTAGGTCTCTTGCTAAAGTAGCTTAGCCTACTCTAAAAAATACAACTTACTTTTCCCTGGAGATCTTGGACCCTCTGAGTGCTTTGCTTTTGTTTTTTTAAGCTAATGTATAATATCCTGTGATTCTCATATTGATAACCAGTTATAGCTGTATTAATAAAAATATTATTCCCCTAAATGATCAGTAACTGGGTACTTAAATAAGATACACTATTCTGTGGCATTGAACAACCCTGAATACACCACTATACCTAAATACCCCATTTACTTAGGGAACTATATCAAAACACACACAACCTCTGAAACAGCTTTTTATTAAACGGCAAAGCAGAACTGCAACACAAGTTAAAGGTCTGTAAATTAGGTCACAAAAGGGATGCAAAATGTTTGCAGTTTGACTATTATATATTCATACAGCTAAAGTCATTCATCAGCTTTTACACCAATACATAAGATTATTCCATGATTAAAAGTAGCCCAAATCTAATAACCATAAGCTATATTAGTGGATCTCTTTTCCTAAGATTTTAGCATTACTTCCAATATTGATTTTTCTTACCAAATGGAACCCACAAACTAAATTTTGAAAAATTGTTAAAGGATGACTAAAACTCTTCAAGTAGCAGAGTTTACAGAAAATTCTAGAACAAGTGAGATAAAATACTGAGCAAGATAAGAATACATGTAAAACTCTCCCATTTTATTCACTATTCTAATACTAATACACTGTTAAGGTATCTTGCAAAAGTTGATCTGCTGGGTACGAATCAACTTAGAAACCAAACTGTAACTGTTCTCATCCAGATGTGGCTTACATAAGGGTAGTCAAACTTAATCTACTTTCGTATTTCCCAAAAGATCTAGTCTGTGCCAGAGAAAACACAAATCTGGAGTGAAAATATTTGGAGTTAGTTACTACTGTTTACCAAGTACTTCTCCACCCTATTTCTAATTTTCCTCTAAATTTTCTATTTTAAACATACACATAACCAGAAATTATAATTTTCAGATAATATAAAATGAGTTGCTTTGTGCAAAAGAAGTTATTAACAACAAATACTCCCAAGTTAATTCAGTTTCAAAGAAAAACTTTCATTTTTAGCCTCCATCTATTTCCAATTTATTAAAGAGAAACCAGCATTCCTATCTTAATACTAAATATCACAAATGACAAGCCCTAGCTGTGACAGGATCTTATTTTGCTTACGTTTCAACAATTAAAATACAGGTTACTCTCAGAGATGATTAACTATTAAAATTACTTTTACAAATGTGAAAACAGTTTTTTCCTTAAGGGAAGGGAAATAGGAAGGAAGAGGCAAATGGAAAAGAGGCACAAGATGGTGGACAGGGTACATAAAGCTGTGCATTCAGTACATGATTTTGGTCACTTTTTCACAACATGGTGGTTATTTTCTTGTATATCTTACTAATCCTATAATAAAAGACAGTGCTAAACCTACAAATTCGATAAAACATTCATCTTTAAGTTTCATAAATATATGCAATTCTAATTATAAAGTCTCTACAATACATTTGCACATTTTCATAGACTAACATAATACACAAACTTATGGACGTCTCCTGTTATTGTGTTACTTTTGTCTGCATCTGACATTATCTTCATAAATATTCAATGAAGCCACAAACAAAGGTACTGTAACTTTTGGAATCTATCCAAGTTTTAAAGAAAAAATAATCAGCAGCAATTCCATAAAACAGAAGAGTGTCAATCCCTTACTTTCTTTTGCTTTTTGTGTCAGTTGTTTGAAAAACACTAGAAGCTGACATGAGGTTTTCTATATATTGTCCAAGAACTTGGTTTTCTGACTTTAGCTTCAGATTTTCTTCCTTAACTGCATCTACTCTTGCAGACAGATCTATATAAAAAATAAAAATGTCTATTATCAATAGAACAATAACAATGATTCCATATTTCAAAATTCTTAAGATTCATTCCTAAAAGAGATAACACATCCTTAAATTTTAAGAACTCATTTTTTAGAGACAGCAAGGTAAACAAAGTGCAAATTAGTAGACAAATTCCTAAAAAGATATTTCACATTAGACTAAATGTTATTCTTTGTAAACAGCATTAACGTTGAGTAGTTAACTTTAAAGTAATTTTTAAAAAAAAGACTTTGTTTTTAAAATGTGAATTCTCGTTCATGTCTTAACATAAAATCATAACATCTTTACTAGAAATGTCTAAGATATACTTTAGGTTAACACAATTGAATTCATATACTGGATACAGGCAGTCAGTTTCCAAGCAACTGATCATTTTGTATTGTAACATTATCAAGAAATTCAACATATGCAGTTCCTAATGATCATATAAGAAGTTAATTCCAGCTGGGCAGGGTGGCTCACACCTGTAATCCCAGCACTTTGGGAGGCCAAGGCAGGCGGATCACGAGGTCATGAGTTCGAGACCAGCCTGGCCAACACAGTGAAACCCGTCTCTACTAAAAATACAAAAAATTAGCTGGGTGTGGTGGTGGGTGCCTATAATCCCAGCTACTTGGGATGCTGGGGCAGGAGAATTGCTTGAACCCCAGAGGCGAAGGTTGCAGTGAGCTGAGATGCCACCACTGCACTCCAGCCTGGGAAACAATATGACAAAAAAAGAAGTTAATTCCATTCATTTATTTAACATGTATGTATTTGGTGCATTTTAAGAGCCAGGCATTGTTCTAGAAGCAACAGTAAACAAAACAGGTGTACATGTGCATTAATGGGGGGTGAGAAGGATCAGAAGCAAGCATTAAATAAGTAAATATACAGGATGTCACACAGTGATGAGCTGGTCTGGAGAGAAAGCAAGAAGGGTAAGGGTCATACGAAGCAGAAGGAAAGTTGCTCTTTTCAGGGCTGGTTATTTTGATTAGGGGAATATGACCAGAGACCTAATGGAAGTGAGGGAATGAGCCATAAAGATATACAACTAAGGGAAGAGGATTCAAACTGAAGGGAACAGCAACTGCTAAGAGACATACTTGGCATGTTGAAAGAACAGCAAGGAGGTGAGTCTGAGGTGGAATGTATGAGGCAATGCGTGTGACATGACTCAGCTAATAGGGGCCAGGCATGGTGGCTCACACCTGTAATCCCAGCACTTTGGGAGACCAAAACAGGCAGATCACCTGAAGTCAGGAGTTCAAGACCAGCCTGGCAAACGTAGTGAAACCCTGGCTCTACTAAAAATACAAAAATTAGCCAGGCATGGTGGCAGGCGCCTGTAATCCGAGCTACTCGGGAGGCTGAGACAGGAGAATTACTTGAACCTGGGAGGTGGAGATTGTGAGGAGCTGAGATCATGCCACTGCACTCCAGCATAGGTAACAGGAGTGAAACTCCATCTCCAAAAAAAAAAAAAAAAAGAAAGCTAATAGGGAAGTCACAGATGACTTTTATTAACACCGTAAAATGGCAAGTCAGCGGCAGGTTCTGAGTGACATGATCTGCTCACTGTGGCACCAAGAACACAACCTCTCAATTTCATTAAAACTCAAAAGATGTTTCACTGTTAGTATTAATTTTATGCAAGACTTAGAAAATGAAAAAATTCAGATGAATTCCTTTTAAATCTCCAAGGCTAACACACTGTTTGTACCTTAAAATAAGCTATAATAAAGTGGACTTAATAACACGTGGTGGGGACTTAAAAGGGAGTCTCATACTAGCCAGCATTATGTTAGGCTTTAAAGAGGGGAGCATAAGAACACTATTTGACTTGACTGAAGTTTATCTGCTATTTAAACTACCAAACCAGGAAGAGAAACAAAAATATATATATACTGAAATTAACTTTGAAGTTCATTCTTTTAAAAGTTATACAGCCTAACAAACAAAATTTAGCAATATAAGTGCTTACAATTTCAATTAATTGCATGTCATTCAAATAAACTATAAAATGGAAGCTAACCTTCAAGTGTGTGTTGGAGTTCCAACACTTGATTAATAAGTCTTGTTTTTTCCTCCAGTTCCACCTGATTTTCAGCATCAACTGCTGTAATATAAAGGTTCAAATTTACTATTAATTGACATTAGATATTATTTGTGTAGTGTAGCACTTAAAAATCTGCAAAATGTTTTATATTAATTCTTACTTGAGTTATATACGAGCCCTGTGGAATAAAACGTTGTATCCCCAAACTGCAGATAAGGACATGAAGGTAAAAAAGATAAAAATAACTTGCCAACCTCTCATAGTTAAGGAATGGAAGCTGCTTTGGTTGGCCCTTTCTAAAACTAGATGAGATATAAATAAGTAAATTAGCCAAGATCAAAGCCTTCTAAATATTGTTTCTCTGCCCTTTCCATTGCTTAATAAAGCAAAAGCATCCACAAAACCAGGAACATACAAAAAAGAAAATGAAGAACGTACCATCCATGTCAGCATTCATCATCTTGGGTAACAAACTTTTGGGCCTTGGATACAAAATCCTTGCTGAATGGTCTACAATAAGAAAAATTTAGAAATATAGATACATACCACAATAAAATATAAGCCTGTTTTTCAAAGGAGGATGATTTTGTTAAATATGACATAGTAGAACTTTTCATATGCTTTACTGTTTCTAAGAATAAAGTAAATGCCCAATGGGTAAACAAGCAAAGGATATAAATAGTTTGAATGAGAGAAAATGTTGAGCTACTTGATAATCAAAAAACACATATTAAATTATTTTTTAAAGGGATAATGATCAGTACTAGCAAAGAGTTATGGAAAAACAAATAAACATTGGACACAACTTTTAAATATGTCATTTTTTTGGAAAGCAGCATGGTAAGATTCATAAAAGCATTTAAATCTTTTTTAACTAAGTATTTTCCTCTTGGAAATTTAGGCTAAGGACAATTATGCAAAGAAAGTTATATACATAAAAATCACTTCAATCTTATTTACAACCAAGTCAATCAGAAACAATGTAACTGTACATTCAGAGTCTGGTAAATTACAGCTCTGATTTTGTTTTTAAGAAGATTTTTTTTATTTTGGAAATGGGGATCTTGCTATGTTGCCCAGTCTGTATTCAAACTCCTGGACTCAAGCAATCCTCCCTTCTCACCCTCCTCAGTATAGTTAAAATTTCTAATGGAGTGGCTACTGAAAACAACTATGATGATAATAGTACATAAAATAATGTATGTAAAATTGTATATTCGCTTATGTAAATTATGTAAAATATACATAAATATGCATAGAGTAAACATGAAAATGAAAAAATGTTCTGATATTATGGATGACGGCTATTGATGAAGATAAAATTTTTTCAAATATTCTTCATCATTAAAGTATTGCTTTACATATACTGTTTAATTTTTAAAAATAAAATTCAAAAGAAAAACCTTACACTAAAATTAACTCCAGATGGATTAAAGATTTAAACGTAAAACCTAACACCATAAAAACACTAGAAGAAAACATAGGCAAAACCATCCAGGACATAGGCATAGGCAAGGACTTCATGACTAAAACACCAAAAGCATTGGCAACAAAAGCCAAGACAGACAAATAGGATCTAAGAGCTTCTGTACAGCAAAAGAAAATATCATTAGAGCAAACCGGCAACCAACAGAATGGGAAAACATTTTTGCAATCTACCCATCTGACAAAGGGCTAATATCCAGAATCTACAAAGAACTAAAACAGATATACAAAAAAAAAAAAAACAACCCCATTCAAAAGTGGGCAAAGGATATGAACAGACACTTTTCAAAAGAAGACATATATGAAGCGAACAAACATATAAAAAAATGCTCATCATCACTGGTCATTAG
>PVKV010037557.1:0-14705 GCA_004027835.1 Alouatta palliata
CATTTGGGTTGGTTCCAGGTCTTTGCTATTGTAAACTGTGCTGCAATGAACATTCATGTGCATGTGTCCTTATAGTAGAATGATTTATAATCCTTTGGATATATACCCAGTAATGGGATTGCTGGGTCAAATGGAATTTCTATTTCTAGGTCCTTGAGGAATCGCCACACTGTCTTCCACAGTGGTTGAACTAATTTACGCTCCCACCAACAGTGTAAAAGTGTTCCTATTTCTCCACATCCTCTCCAGCATCTGTTGTCTCCAGATTTTTTAATGATCGCCATTCTAACTGGCGTGAGATGGTATCTCAATGTAGTTTTGATTTGCATTTCTCTAATGACCAGTGATGATGAGCATTTTTTCATATGTTTGTTGGCTTCATGTATGTCTTCTTTTCTAAAGTGTCTGTTCATATCCTTTGCCCACTTTTGAATGGACTTGAAAAATTTTTATTTCTCATAGTCCCTTTTTGTCTTCAATCACATTCATATACTTTTTTCCATTGGAGTAAATATTAGGCATATATAATTTTTATTAATGTGGAGGGCTACTTGGGGTTTTATTTATTTATTTATTTACAGACAGGAGTCTCACTCTGTCATCCAGACTGAATGAACGTTTGTTCTTTGCGACCCAAAGTGCCACTTAACTACATTTTAACAAATTGTCAATTCATGTCCTCTTTCCTCTTCTTTTTCTGTGTTCCCTCACCTTTTATGTGGGCCTATTCACCTAATGATTCATTTGAAATAGAAGTGATTTTTAAAACCAGAAGTAATTTTTAAAAACAGAATTTTTTACCAACTCTGAAAACAGCTTGGTGTTGTTTAAAAGTAATGAATATGTTAGAACTTTCCTTCCACAGTTTCATTATTATCCTTCATCCTGGGAATTATATAAAGGATTTATTCATTTTCTAAGAGAAAAATCTACAATTCCATAAATTTACATTATTTAAAATGCCATGTCTGTTTTCAGTACATGAACTTGACCCACAAAGAGCTCTCAGTAAAGTGTGTGTGCCTCATAATCTTTGGTGTGATAATACCCTGCACAGTAGTACAATACTACTACTATACTCTGTGTAGTGACTTTCATCCAAAGACTCTTCTAAATTCCTTGTATGAGGCAAAAAACACTTACACTCTCTGACGGTCATTTTATTGTTTCCTAGTAATAGTACACAGAGGATGGAATGTGCTATCTCTGGCATGAAGAGTTCTGCTGGAAGTTTAGAGAGAATAAAATGTCTTTAGACTTCAGCGACCAAACAGAAAACACTTGTGGAAGAGAGCAAGCAAAGTTCCAAGAAGTATATATTTACTATCTCTGCGCTGGTTCGTTGGAATTATTTGTCGATGAGGTCATAGTTTTTATCCCAGTGTGGCTCATTTGCCTCTGCTGGTTTCCTTAATCGTGGCATGCATGCCTAACCCCAGCCAACTGCTCGACAAGTGTCTTTTCTTGAGCAAAAGGGGGTCTAAAAAGAGAATAAAATAATCTATGCAAATCCACTACTATAATTGGAAAAATAATTTAAAATATCCAATTAACAATGAATTTATAGAGTCATATTTTCATCTAGATGTCATATAGTCTGTATATATAGGCACTGCCTATGTATACAGAAATAAAATAATTCGGCCAGGGATGGTGGCTCACGCCTGTAATCCCAGCACTTTGAGAGGCTGAGGCAGGCAGATCACCAGGTCAGGAGTCCAAGGCCAGTCTGGCCAACATGGCGAAACCCTGTCTCTACTGAAAATACAAAAATTAGCCAGTCATGGTGGTGGACACCTGTAATCCCAGCTACTCGGGAGGCTGAGGCAGGAGAATCGCTTGAACATGGGAGGCAGAGGTTCCAATGAACCGAGATTGTGTCATTGCACTCCAGCATGGGCGATAAGACCAAGACTCCGTCTCAAAAAAAAAAAAAAAAAAGAAAACAACTCTTTTTTTTTCTTTTCTTTTTGAGGCAGAGTCTTGCTCTGTTGCCCAGGCTGGAGTGCAGTGGTGCAATCTCAGCTCACTGCAACCTCCGCCTCCCATGTTCAAGCGATTCTCCTGCCTCAGCCTCCCAAGTAGCCGATATTACAGGCACGCCCTGCTAGTTTTTTGTATTTTTAGTAGAGATAAGGTTTCACTGTGTTAGCCAGGCTGATTTTGAATTCCTGACCTCAAGTGATCCACCTGCCTCAGCCTCCCAAAGTGCTAGGATTAGGTGTGAGCCATGGCCCCGGGGCAACAATTCTTCAATGATTCTAGATAAATAATTGATCCACCTTAATGGTGGTGGGATTTCCCAAATGTATTTCTTAATGTGTCAATCAATATATAGATAAGAGCCTTATTAAAATGGAGGAATCAAAGGGCTTTAATAGATTAAAAATCTGAGCACTCTAGTTTTACATCAATATCATCTGTTTGGGCCAGGCACAACGGCTCGTACCTGTAATCCCAGCACTTTCGGAAGCCAAGACAGGCAGATCTCTTGAGGCCAGGAGTTCGAGACCAGCCTGGCCAATATGGTGAAACACCTTCTCTACTAAAAATACAAAAATTAGCTGGGTGTGGTGGCACATGCCTATAATCCCAGCTACTTGGGAGTCTGAGGCAGGAGAATTACTTGAACCTGGGAGCCACAGGTTGCAGTTAGCCAAGATCACACCACTAAGAATTAGTGACAGAGTGAGACTCTATCTACCCCAACCCCAAAAAAAAATTGTTTGAAGCACACAAAAAATTGTTTGAAGCACACAAATCAAACAGTAGTGGAGAAAAAATAATGTTACTTTTTACTCCTTTGGCTACTTTGGTCACATAATCATTAGTAAAATAATTTGGTGCCATCTATGTGTAATATATTCCTTAGCATCTGACTTGGAAATCGAGCTATGTGAAAATTGGTTGATGATGATTGTTATAGTACTATTCAACAATAAACCAAAATGTAGGCTTTTCAGCAAACTGAGTAATGATTTTTCTCTTAAAGTGAAATCCTAACAAGAAATTTATTAAGGAAGTCAAATAAAAGAATGTGCAATTTTTATACATGACAAAAACCAACAAACATAACCTACTGTATTAGAAGTTTTTCATTTTTGGTTTAAATTTTTGTGTAGGTATATATTGACATACAAGAAATTAGTCATATTGTGTCACTGTATGATGTTCATCTATAAAATAATTTGCCTTCACATTTTGGGAATCTAAGTCTTGTGAGTGACAATTTGGGGACAGTTTCTACTGTCTTCTTACTCCTACTTGCACCAGTGACCATTACCCTGGATCTTTTTAGAAAGGAAAAGTAGGTGTTTCTTCTTCTTGCATCATAAAAGTTCCATATGTCCTATTCTTCATCATGTCTGCAAATGTTAAGTAGAATTATTTAAAAGCATCATCTTTAAATATTTAATCTGCAAACCGTTATTGAGGTCCTGCTCTGTACTTTAATTCAAAGATAAGTAGCATACAGACTCTGCCTTCCAGAAACTTGGTGTAGATTTCAATGCCTAGTTTCTAAATTCCTTTAAAAAATAAATAAATTCAGCCGAGTGCGGTGGCTCACTCCTGTAATCCCAGCACATTGAGGGGCTGAGGTGGGCAGATCACAAGGTCAGGAGTTCAAGACCAGCCTGACCAACATGGAGAAACTCATCTCTACTAACAATACAGAATTAGCCGGCCATGGTGGCCCATGCCTGTAATCTCAGCCACTCAGGAGGCTGAGGCAGGAGAATCACTTGAACCCAGGAGGTGAAGGTTGCAGTGAGCCAAGATTGTGCCACTGCACTCCAGCCTGGGTGACAGAGCAAGACTCTGTCTCAAAAAATGAAAAAAAAAAAACCAAAAAAAAAACTAAATAAATTCTAGACTTCACTTTCATGAGGGTATTTAAACATTAGGATGCAACTGTAAAAACGTTAGGATGCAGCAGTAAGTTTGCCGACAGTGTTAGAGTTTTGAAACATTAAGCTGTCCATTGTCCCCAAATTGATCTGTAGTTTCAAAGCAATTATAATCAAAATGCCTGCAGATTTTTTTAAGGATATTGATGAGCTGATTCTAAAATCCATATGGGAAAAGAAGAACAAAATTGGAGGTCTTACACTACCTGGATTCAAGACTTATCAAAACAGTGCAACACTGTTCAGTGTCCTGGACACTTTGTTGTTTTGAAGACTAGTCAAGGGCAGCAGTGAGAAGGAAGGAAAGAGAACAAGGAGTCTGTAACTGACTGTGAATGATCAATTGAGGTAACTCACTAGCTTTGTACCAGCCCTGGACACTTTGGAAAACAGTCTGATGTTCTCTTTTTTTTTTTGAGAGGGAATCTCGCTCTGTCACCCAGGCTGGAGTACAATGCTGCACTCTCAGCTCACTGCAACCTGCGCCTCCCAGGTTCAAGCAATTATCCTGTCTCAGCCTCCCAAGTAGCTAGGATTACAGGTGTGTGCCACCACACCTGGCTAATTTTTGTATTTTTAAGTAGAGACAGGGTTTCACCATGTTGGTCAGGCTGGTCTCGAACCCCTGAGCTCGTGATCCATCCGCCTCAACCTCCCAAAGTGCTGGGATTACAGGTGTGAGCCACCGTGCCCAGCTGACAGTCTCTTACAAGGTTAGACATGTACTTGCTGTATGACCCATCAATCCCACTTAAGTATGTTTCCAAGATGAATAAAAATGTATGTTCATATTAAAACCCATACACAAATGTGCATAGCAGCTTTATTTATAATATCTAAAAACTGGAAAAGAAACCAAATGTCTTTCAATTAATGTTGGATAAATGAACTGTGGTAAGTCTTTATATAATGAAATACTATTTAGCAATTAAAAGGAATAACTACTATATGTGGAATAGTATAGAGGAATCCCAAATGCATTAAGCTTAGTAAAAGAAACCAGACTCAAAAGACTACATACTGGTTGACTCCATTTATATGACATTCCAGAAAAGGAAAAACTGCAGGGGTGGAGACTAGATGAGTGGTTGCCAGGAGTAAGTATAGAAGTAGTGTTTTATTATGAAGGGGCAATATGAGGATGTTTTTGGGTAGTATATGTATCTTCACTGTGGTGGCATTTCCAAAATTCTGGCCAGGCGCAGCGGCTCACGCCTGTAATCCTAGCACTTTGGGAGGCTGAGGCGGGTGAATCACCTAAGGTCAGGAGTTCGAGACCAGCCTGGGTAACATGGTGAAACCCCCATCTCTACTAAAAATACACACACACAAAACCTAAGAAAAAATACAAAATTCTATGCATTTGTTAAACTTATAGAGCTATACACCAAAAAAAGACTTAATTTTACATTTAAAAATAATGAGCAGGCACAGTGACTCACGCCTATAATTCCAGCACTTTGGGAGACCGAGGCTGGCGGATCACTTGAGGTCAGGAGTTCAAGATCAGCCTGGACAACATGATGAAACCTCATCTCTAATAAAAATACAAGAATTAGCTGGGTGTGGTGGTGCACACCTGTCATCCCAGCTGTTCTGGAGGCCAAGGCAGTAGAATCGCCTGAACCTGGGAGGCAGAGGTTGCAGTCAGTCGAGATTGTGCTACTGCACTCCAGCCTGGGCAACAGGGTGAGACAGGGTTAAAAAAAAAAAATTAAAAATACCAAAGAACCAAAATATCCATTGACAGATGAATGGAGAATATTATGCAGCCTTAACAAACAAAGGATTTCTGTCATATGCTACCACATGGACAAATCTTTTTTTTTTTTTTGACACAGAGTCTCGCTCCATTGCCAGGTGCCAGGCTGAAGTGCAGTGGCGCGGTCTTGGCTCACTGCAACCTCCGCCTCCCGAATTCAAGCAATTCTCCTGCCTTAGCCTCCTGAGTAACTGGGACTAGAGGCACGCATCACCATGCCCAGCTAATTTTTGTATTTTTAGTAGAGACAGGGTTTCACCATGTTGGCCAGGATGGTCTCGATCTCTTGACCTTGTGATCCACCCTCCTCGGCCTCCCAAAGTGCTGGTAAAACAGGCATGAGCCACCACGCCTGGCCCCACATGGATAAATCTTAAGAACATTATGCTAAATGAAATAAATCATTCACAAAAAGACAAATACTGTACACTTCTATGTATATTAGGCATCTAAAGTAGTTGACATCACAGAAACAGAAAGTAGAAAGGTAGTTGCCAAGGATATTGATGGATAGAGGAAGGGATAAATACTGTTCAATGGGTATAGAGTTTTTCAGTTTTGCAAGATGAAAAAGTTCTATAGATTTATTGCACAACAATGTGAACATACTTAACACTACTGAACTATACACTTGAAAATTCTTAGTGTTTTTAATATCATGTATTTTCGCCACAATAAAAAAAATAGAAGAGTTAACTGAAGGAAGTTTAATATAAAGCAGATATTAATAGAAGTGTGGGCAGGTGTTAAAGAGAACATCATAGTTTGTGAAGCACACAGGACTGGCATCGTCAGCCAGAAGAACAAGAGGAAGGATCCAATACTAGGATCTGGCAGGAACTATGACTATGCGGAAGGAACACTCAGTAGAAGCTGTGTCACTGGGTAGAGGAATGCAGCTATTACCCAACCTCATGATCAGAACCCAGAAAGAAGCTGGAAGGCCAGGGAACCAGAATAATGCAATCCATAGAGGTCAGCGAGGGCTTTGCAGCATGGCTCTTGTGAGCAAATGGAGGATAGGTAGCATAACTTCTGTATCAATAAGGTTTCCTTGGTGCTAGTATCAGAAGCCTTCTCAGGCTAACCTAAATAGGAAGAGCTATAGGGGAGCTCACACGAATACAAGAAAAGGCTAAAGAAACAATATTGAGAAGACCAGGACAGCTTTGGAGATGGCAAACAAAAAATGTTAGATTGTCTTTTTAGGGCATTGTTGCCAGAGCAAATAATCTCTATTAATGTCAATCATTTTGACCCTTGTGTACAGAGTTATTTGTTTTTTCTCTCCAAGTTTTTTTAAATTATAAAAAGTCAAACAAACACATAGAAAAGTTAACAGAATAATATAATACCAATATAGCCTCTACACATATTTAATAATTGTAAACATTTTGCAATATTTCCTCTTATTCTCTATGTGTGTGCATTATACGTTTCATTTTTTGGTAATATTTTTGAAAATAAGTTGATGACATCCTGATACCTTAGCTCTAAATATCTCAGTACAGATCTCCTAAGAATTAGGACAATCTTTTACAAAACCATGATACATTGTCATCTAAAGAAAATTAGCTATAATTTCTTTTCTTTTTTTTTTGAAACTGAGTCTCACTCTATCACCAGGCTGAAGTGCAGTGGCACCATCCCGACTCACTGCAATTTCCATTTTCCGGTTTCAAGCAATTCTCCTGCCTCAGCCTCCCAAGTAGCTGGGACTACAGGCACGCACCACCATGCCCGGTTAATTTTTTGTATTTTTAGTAGACACGGGGTTTCACCATGTTGGCCAGGATGGTCTTGATCTCTTGACCTCGTGATCCACCTGCCTCGGCCTCCCAAAGTGCTGGGATTACAGGCGTGAGCCACTGCGCCCAGCCTATAATTCATAATATCATGTAATCTGCAGCTCATATTCAAATTTTGTCAATTGCTCTGGTTTATTTGAACAAAAATTCAATCAATTTTCACACTTTTTTTTTCTTCATGATATGTGATTTGTTGAAAAATTCAGGCCAGTTGTCTCACATTCTGGATTTGTCTTTTTATTTCCTCAGGGTGTCATTTAATTTGTACCTCCATTCCTGTTTCTCTTAAGATGAAAGGTAGCCCTGGAGGGTTGGTAATAACACTTGACAGATGATATTGTATACTTTATATTGCATTAAATCATGAGACACTTAATGTCAGTGCTGAGCTTGATCAGTTGATTGAGGTGATCCGGTCAGCATTTAAATTTCAGGGAAGTTACACACTGAGTATAAGGCAACTATAATTGATGTATGTATTTATTTATATTTATATTTTTTGAGACAGGGCCTTGCTTTGTCACCCAGGCTGGAGTGCAGTGGTACAAACATGGCTTACTGTAGCCTTGACCTCCCAGGCTCAAGCGATCCTCCTGTCTCAGCCTCCTGAATAGCTGGGACTGTAGGCATGTACCACCATGCTTGGCTAATTTTTGTGTTTTTTTGTAAAGACAGGATTTTGCTATGTTGCCCAGGCTGGTCTGAAACTCCTGGCCTCAAGAGATCCTCCCACTTTGGCCTCCCAAAATGCTGGGATTACAGGCACGAGCCACCAGGCCTGGCCAATTGTACTTAAAGAGATTAAAGAGAAACTAGAATACAGATCTAAAGGAACTCAGAATCTCATCCAGAAAGTAATAATAGTGGAAACTATGAAAGAGGAGATAAAAAATTTGGAGGATAGAGTGAAAAGCAAAAATACATCTAAGCTGGGTGGTGGAACACGTTTGTAATTCCAGCTAGTAAGGAGGCTGAGGGTGGAGGATTGCTTGGACCCAGGACTTCAAGGCCAGTCTGGGCAATATAGCAAAACTCCAATCAGGTGTGTGTGTGTGTATCTTAAATCCAATCAGATGTGTGTGTGTGTGTGTGTGTGTGTGTGTGTGTATGTATCTGAAATTCTGATTGGAATTTCAGAAAGAGATACTGAAAGTAAGAAGAGGAATATTCCAAAAATACAATTGCTGAAATTTTTCCAGGTTTTTGTGTTTGCGTTTTTGAGACACGGTCTTACTCTGCCACCTAGGCTGGAGTGCAGTGGCGTGGTCTCAACTCACTGTAACCTCTGCCTCCTGAGTTCAAGCTATCCTCCTACCTCAGGCCTCCCAAGTAGCTGGGACTATAGACATTCACCACCATGCTGGATAATTGTTTGTATTTTTGTAGAGATGGGGTTTCATGTTGTCCAGACTGGTCTCAAACTTCTTACTTCAGGTGATCCGTCCACCTAGGCCTCCTAAAATGCTGGAATTACAGGCATGAGTCATGATGCCTGGCCTGTTTTCCAGTTTTAATGATAAATATCAATCCTTGGATTCAGAAAGCCCAATGTACTTTTCGATACGTTAATGTAAAACTGCAGAATACCAAAGAAAAAGAGGACTTAAAATAACCTGGAGAAAAAAGACAAATCATTTGCAAAACAATGATAATGTGGCTTAACTCTGTGTCTCAGTAATGGCCTCAACAATGGAAGCCAGAAGACACTGAAATAATGTCATCCATCCTAAAATTTTATAACCAGTGAAGCTAGTTTTCAAGAATATGACAAAGTTAAAAAAAAAAAAGCAGGATACTTAGTCAATACAAATTCCTCATTAATGGAAATTCTAAATAGTCTTCCTCAAGTAGAGGGAAAATGATTCCAGATGGAAAGTCTTAATATATAAGCAGGGCTTGTCAGCAACAATATTGATGAATGTGTGACTAAACCTAAAGAAACATTCTATAAAATAATATTTTACTTTGGGAGGGAAGTTCAGAACTAAAATACTGGGCACAGTAACATTGTAATTGGCATTACAAAGGTCAAAGTTAAAGCATTGTAAAGTTCTCATATTGTTTAGGAGAATAAATATATTGGTTGATTCTTGACTTTGTTGAGAGGATATATTAAAATAGGGGAGTCATCAAAAGAAGAGATAAAGAAAATATAAGTCAAGAGAACAGTATGAAATTAAAATGAAGGAGAAGGAATAAAATAGAATGAAAAAAAAACAAGTTTCAATCAATCAAAAACAAAGGAAAAAAGGGAATATAAAACAGAAACAAAAATGGCAGAACTTACAGAAAATACAAAATAAACTTGTCAAGTAAAATTCAAATAAATCACTAATCACTATAAGTGTTTTCAACCTCTTTACTTGAAAGACCAAAATTGTAAAACATTTTTTTTTCTCATGAGATGGTTCAAGCAAAATATATTTTTTAAAAGCAATTTAACTTGGCCGGGCGCGGTGGCTCACGCCTGTAATCCCAGCACTTTGGGAGGCCGAGGCGGGTGGATCACAAGGTCAAGAGATCAAGACCATCCTGGTCAACATGGTGAAACCCCGTCTCTACTAAAAATACAAAAATTAGCTGGGCATGGTGGCACGTGCCTGTAGTCCCAGCTACTCGGGAGGCTGAGGCAGGAGAATTGCTGGAACCCAGGAGACGGAGGTTGCGGTGAGCCGAGATCGCGCCATTGCACTCCAGCCTGGGTAACAAGAGCAAAAAATTCCGTCTCAACAACAACAACAAAAAAAAAAAAAAAAAAAAAAAAGCAATTTAACTTTTATGAGTGATCATATCTAAAACAGACATAGAAAAACTAGGAGTCAGATCATGGGAAAAACGTATTGGCCTCTATTAAGAAAAAGACACTGAGGTAGCTATTTTAACATCACACAGAACAGACTTTAAGACAAAAGAGTATTACTCATGAAGGAAATTATTCCATGTTAAAAGGTTAATTTCACCAGGAAGTTAAGACAATTCTAACTCGTATGATCTTTCTTTGTGTCTTTTGATGAATACTCATCTCTTGAATTTAGAATTCCCCACCCCAGGACTCAGTTTAGAACTGTTTAAAAAAAAAAAAAACAGAGATGGGGCCTTGCTATGTTTCTCAGGCTGGATTGCAGTGGTACAATCATAGCTCACTGCATCCTCGAATTCCTGGACTCAAGAAATCCCCTCATCTTGACTTTCAAAGTGCTGGGATTACAGGTGTGAGCCACTGGCTTGACTATTATCACAATCTTTTTCTTGATAATCATATTCAGTTCCATGCCTTTATTTATTTATTTTAGTAGAAATAAGGTCTTGCTATGTTGCCAAGGCTGGTCTCGAACTCCTGGCCTCAAGTGATGCGCCCACCTCAGTCTCCCAAAGTGCTGCGATTACAGGGGTGAGTCACCATGCATGGCCTCAGTTCCATAGTTTTAAATGCCAGCTATACACTAAGTCTCAAAGTTATATCTTTAGCCAATACCTCTATTCTGAACTCTAGACTCATTAAATAAATTGCCTATGTGACATCTCCACTTGGGTAGCTAATAATATCTCAAACTTGATACAGTCTGTAATCTCAGCACTTTGGGAGGCTGAGGCAGGAGGATTGCTTGAGTCCAGAAGTTTGAGATTGCAGTGAGCTATGATCATGCCACTGCACTCCTGTCTTGCTGAGTAAGACCCTCTCTTTAAAAATAAAATTAAATTAATAATTAAAAAAATTAATACAGGTATGTCTAAAACCAAACTTTTGATTTGATTCACCAAACATGCTCTTCTCCCATGCTTTACCATCTCAGAAAATGGCAACTCCATCTTTCCAACTGCTTAGGTCCAAACAATGGAGTCATCTTTGACTTCTCATTTTCTCTTCCATCCCATATCTTAACAGCAAATCTAGTAAATTCTATCTTCAGAAGATTTGCTGTTAAGATATGGGATGGAAGAGAAATCTGATCACTTCTCTCCACCCCTTTTGCCCTCAGTCTGGTCCGAGCTACAGTCATCTTTCCCCTCGATTATTGTGATTACCTTTTAACTGGTCTCCCCACTTCTGCCTTTGATCTCTATGATAGTCCAGGTCCTCTGAAAAGCAGATGCCAAGACAGGATTAAACGTACAAGAAATTAATTGTGGGAAACCCATGTGAAAGAAAGTGGGGAGGTAGCAGGAGAAGCTAGGAGAGCTTCAGACTGTGATGCAAGTCAAATGAAGGGGAGAAAGGTGCAACATTTGTAGACCGTTGTGCAGTTATGAAAAATTCAGCAAAGCTGTTAGGGAGTCCTGAGCTAAAATGTTGCCTGTCGAGGAGTTCTGCTATTCCTGGAAATGGGTCTGCCCTAGTATCTGCTGAGAGCAGCCAGTGGAAAGCACGGGCTCAAAATCCCGCATCTGGGATCCCAGTCAATTATGCTTCCTGCAGAGAGCCATTGAGAGGGCTTTCCAATGATTTCCATGTGTTATCCCTTCTGTCAATTCTCCCTACCATAGTCAGAGCGATCCAGCGAAAATGCCGGATCATGTCATTCCTGTTGCTTAAAATCCTCTAATCACATCCCATTTGATTCAGAATTAAACCAAATTCCCTACACGGGCTGCCCCACTACTTGAAAGAGGTGAGATCAATAGGTCCTCAAACCCTAAATGGAATTATTTGTGGCAGATATAGGGTAGTCTGAGCAGGTAGTCTGCTCTGACTTAGTAACAATTGGAAAGTTAAAATGGTGACTCTTAGAAAAAATACAATTTGACTTCTGTGGATCTGGACCTAAATGTCCTTACAGTGTCAGGCTACTTTCTCAGAATGTGAGGTGATGGGATACTGATATGGTTTGGCTGTGTCCCAAATCTCATCTTGAATTGTAGTTCTCTTGAGTCTCACGTGGTGGGAGGGACCTGTGGAAGGTAATTGAATCATGGGGGCGGTTCCATTATGCTGTTCTCATAGTGACGGAGTTCTCACAGGTCTAATGGGTTTATAATGAATTTTTCCTCTTTTGCTCAGCATTTTTCCTTCCTGCTGCCATCTGAAAAAGGATGTGTTTGCTTCCCCTTCCACCATGATTGTAAGTTTCCTGAGGCCTCCCCAGCCCTGCAGAATTATGAGTCAATTAAACCTCTTTCCTTTATAAACTATCCAGTCTCGGGCAGTTCTTTATAGCAGCATGAGAACAGACTAATACAGATAAAAAAGAGATTGTATCCACATACACCTTATTTACTTTTCCAGTGAAAGAATGAAAAAACCATGCATGTTTAAGGTTTTCTTGAGGGAAGTATCTAATGATTCACCTACAACCAAGGACTCTTCAGGCTGAAAATAGCTTGTAATTTTTCTCCTAGTCCCCTAGTACACTAATTTGACCCTGTTTTCTATTCATTACTCCTAGAGGTGATGACTGTTTCTGGAATTAAGGTTCAAAGGAGGTAAAAGGAAGAAGAGCTGTTTGGAGAAATTGTTACTGGTGGAAGGTGTCCAGGTTCTTGGTACTTTAAACAAATAACTGGACAAATTGCACAAAGAATGAAACAACACAAGCAGAGAGTTACTGAAAATAAATTCACACTCCACAGGGTGGGAGCAGCCTGAGCAAGTGGCTCATGGGCTTGGTTACAGAATTTTCTGTGGTTTAAATACCCTCTAAAGGTTTCCCATTGGTTACTTGGTGTACACCCTATGTAAATGAACTAGTGGCCTGGGATCAGTCGGATTGGTTGCAGAAAGTGACCAAAAAGAGGCTAAAGTGAAATTACAAAGTTACACCCTATCCAAACTTCTGATTCGTTGTAGAAAGTGACCAATCAGAGGCTAAAGTGAAGTTACAAAGTCATACTCCTATCCAAATGAAGACTTAGCCTACGACCAGCCTGATTGGTTGTGGGAGGGGACCAATTAGAGGTACTTTCCATTTTTCATCAGCCATGCAGAAAAGGGGTGGGTTGCAAAGGAAATACCCTCTGTTCCTTCTGTTAATAGGACATAGGAAGTTGGAGTTTTCCTTTTGGTTTAGTTCTAAGAAGTCAGCATGAATCGGCCTTAGGTTCTCTGCCTCCAGACACTATTCTGCCTCAAAATGGTTGATTCTAAGGCTGGGGCAAGGAAAGTCAAGGTATGTTTGAACATCTAACTGTATCAGAAAGTAAGAAAGTGCTGAAAGAATGGTGGGGACACAGGACCCAGTTCTAAGGAAACTCCCACTGATTAAACTTAGCATAAAAATAATAAGAAATAATAACAGGAGGCGTTGACACACGCCTGTAATCTCATCACTTTGGGATGCCGAGGCGGGTGGATCACAAGGTCAAGAGAGAGACCATCCTGGCCATGTGAAACCCCATCTCTACTAAAACTACAAAAATTCCCTGAGCATAGTGGTGCGTGCCTGTAGTCCCAGCTACTCGGGAGGCTGAGGCAGGAGTATCACTTGAAACTGGGAAGTGGAGGTTGCAGTGAGCCGAGATCGATTTTGCCACTCCAGCCTGGCGACATCTCAAAAAAAAAAAAAAAAAGGAGAAACAAAGAAAGTAAAGAAAGAGAAATCCAGATATGGTGGCTCATGCCTACAATCCCAGCACTTTGGGAGGCCAAGCTGGGCGGATCACCTGAGGTCAGGAGTTTGAGACCAGCCTGGCCAACATGGATAAACCTCGTCTCTACTAAAAATACAAAATTAGCCAGGCATGGTGGTGCATGCCTGTAATCCTAGCTACTCAAGAGCTGAGGCAGGAGAATCTCTTGAACCTAGGAGGCAGAGGTTGCAGTGAGCTGAGATCACACCATTGCACTCCAGCTTGGGCAACAAGAGTGAAACTACATCTCAAAGAAAAAAACAAAAAGAAAAAAATAACAGGAATGGATTATAACTCATTGATTAACCAAAAATGAATCAATGAGTCCGTATTATTATGAAAAAAGAAAATAACCTTAAAATGAACTTCATATTAAAAAACATTAGTGGTGCTAATGTGGCTTTTAAGGTTTGAAAACCCAGTTTTACTGTTTTTTTAGTGTTCACATATAAGAATAGACATTTCTGGCCGGGCGCGGTGGCTCACGCCTGTAATCCCAGCACTTTGGGAGGCCGAGGCGGGTGGATCACGAGGTCAAGAGATCGAGACCATCCTGGTCAACATGGTGAAACCCCGTCTCTACTAAAAATACAAAAATTAGCTGGGCATGGTGGCACGTGCCTGTAGTCCCAGCTACTCGGGAGGCTGAGGCAGGAGAACTGC
>PVKV010037558.1:0-14694 GCA_004027835.1 Alouatta palliata
TGTTACCCAGGCTGGAGTGCAATGGCACGACCTCGGCTCACCGCAACCTCCGCCTCCTGGGTTCAAGCAATTCTCCTGCCTCAGCCTCCCGAGTAGCTGGGACTACAGGCACGTGCCACCATGCCCAGCTAATTTTTGTATTTTTAGTAGAGACGGGGTTTCACTATGTTGACCAGGATGGTCTCGATCTCTTGACCTCATGATCCACCCGCCTTGGCCTCCCAAAGTGCTGGGATTACAGGCGTGAGCCACCGCGCCCGGTTGAGAGTGTTGGTTTTTTAAAAGCAGTGATTTTTAAAAATTTCATTCCATTCTTGACCAAAGCTTCTCTTTAAGTCGTTTATTATGGGAAATTGTCACACTATTTTTTTTTTGCCCCATCCCCAAGAAATGATGGTGATTGAGAATTTAGTAAGTTCTCTGCACGCTGGCCAGTGTGTTACACTAACTTAAAAGACAGGGTGAGGCAGATAAGTGAATTATCCACTGGAAAATTAGATAAAAAACTGAATGCAGTAAAAAAAAAAAAAAAAAAAAAAGAGAAAATTAGAACGAACCTTGTGGTGCTGGATTAGAATTGGAATTGTTGGAGTGACCTATTGGTCTTTAATATATCAAGGTAGATATAAATGTAAACATGTGTACACACATTTACATGTGTGCTTTCATATCCATACTTATACACATTTACATATACATACTCATATATATATCCATATGCTCATATGTATGTGTATACATACATACACACATGCATTGGTTAGTTCAGTCCCCTGCAAGGACCTGGGAGTATTGGCATCTCCATAGCAATAGAAAAACCATATCAGATATTGATTTCTTTTTTTTTTTTTTTTTTTTTTGAGACAGAGTCTCGCTGTCACCAGGCGCCAGGCTGGAGTGCAGTGGTGTGATCTCGGCTTGCTGCAACCTCGGCCTCCCAGGTTCAAGCAATTCTCCTGCCTCAGCCTCCCGGGTAGCTGGGACTACAGGTGCACGCCACCACCCCCCCTAATTTTTTTGTATTTTTAGTAGAGACGGGGTTTCACCATGTTGTCCAGGATGGTCTCGATCTCTTGACCTCATGATCCGCCCGCCTCGGCCTCCCAAAGTGCTAGGATTACAGGCTTGAGCCACTGCGCCCAGCTCAGATATTGGTTTCTTTGAGAGCAGGCAGAGCAGCTGGCCCATGGCTGTAGGCAGGCATTGACTATAAGGAGACCTATTAATTTCAGGGAGGCAGAAAGCGCAGCTGCTTACAGTGAGGGCACAGGAACTTGCAGGGATTCAGGGACCAAGCTTTGGGTCCAGATCAAGAGAGGGTTTGATCCCAGCTTTCAATTTACTAGCTAATGGCAATAGCTTCCTTAACATTTTAAAGTCTCAGTTTCTCTAAATGAGATATTATAAGAATAAAAAGAGATGATGGGCTGGGCACAGTGGCTCATGGCTATAATTCTGACACTTTGGGAAGCCAAGGTAGGAGGATCACTTGAGGCCAGAAATTTAAGACCAGACTGGAAAGTGTAGTGAGACTCTGTTCTAATTTTTTTTTTTTTTAAACACCCCAGCATGGTAGTGCATGCCTGTAGTCCCAGCTGCTTGGAAGGCTGAGGTGGGAGGATTGTTTGAGCCCGGAGGTCAAGCTGCTGTGAGCCATGATCATGCCACTGCACTCCAGCCTGGGCACAGAGCAAAACTCTGTCTCTAAAAAAGAAAAGAGAGAGAGAGGATGTAAGTAAATATCTGGCATGTTGTGAGCACTCAGTATTCTCACCTGGAACATCAGGAAGGCATGCTGCAGCAGCAACACTCATCAAAGAAATAAGAAAAAACCCTGAGCAAACTTTCCAAAATCTCCATCTGAGCTTGGAAGGCCAGGGACTTGGTAGAGTTCCAGGGGATTTCCAGTCCCATATACTAGCCATGAAATTAATATGCAGCACTTTTATGTTAATTAAGCCTAGTAATACACTTTGAGGCAGGAGATCTGTCTGAACTGTGTGTTGGATATTCCCAAGAGTGGGAGTGTAGGATGAGAGGAATTATGCCAATCTGATTTTATTCCACAAAACTAATGAGCAGGGGAAATTCCTATGAGAAGGCTGGGATCTCACCACTGTTCCAACTAGAGTCCGTCTAAGTCACCTCCATCCCCGACAGTGCTTATATCCTAACTGTCACAAAACCTTCTACCTCCATCTCACCATAGCTGTTCTGTTTCTTTGCATCTCAAAGGCCATTCTGAGGCTCTCAATTCTAACTTGGTTAATTCAAGCAAAACTTTCTAACTCATCTTCCTGCCCCTAGCTTTTCTGTCCTCTAAACCATCTTCCATCTTGCCGTGGACTGATTTCCCTTCTTTTAAGCATAAATCTGGTTATGCCACAGCACACTGATGCTTCAAATCCTGTTTCTTCCAGGATCAACTCTGTACTTCTTAGACAGCATTTGATGACTTCCAACAAATAATCTGCTACAACCAATAGAGGTCATTCACACTCTGTCCCTTAGGATGATATTTGCCACATTTCTAAGCACTTTCCCTAAGTCTTCCTTCTTTTTCCATTTTGCAAAAGACTGTTGCTCTTTATATTCTGCCATTAAAAACATTAAAATTTTTTTATTTTAAATTTTTTTGAGACAGAATCTCGCTCTGTCGCCCAGGCTGGAGTGCAATGACGCGATCACAGCTCACTGCAACATCTGCCTCCCAGGTTCAAGCAGTTCCCCTGCCGCAGCCTCCTGAGTAGCTGGGATTATAGGTGGCTGCCACCATGGCCGGCTAATCTTTGTATTTTTAGTAGAGACGGGGTTTCGTCATGTTGGCCAGGCTGGTCTTGAACTCCTGGCCTCAAGTGATCTACCTATCTCAGCCTTCCAAAATGCTGAGATTACAGGCGTGAGCCACTGCGCCCGGCTTCATCTTGTGTTTTGAACAGAGAAATTCAGCTCGCAGTCAGAAGGTGCAAGTGCACAGACAGAAGCAGAAATGAAACGCAGTGGAGTGCTCCTTCTACTTCTTTATTTCAGTCTCTGCCTGAGGGCTGGCTGCATTTCTGCGCTTGTGTCCGATGAGATAAACCAGTATTCTTATTATAAATCCCACTTCCGGTTTAAATTAGTTCCCTAGAAGTTCTGCTATTTTTAACCAAATAACGTTTTTTTTGGAGGCTTCCTCTGTTGCCCAGGCACCCGGGCCCAAATCACCTTAATTTAAGGAATTATGCTCAATCTTTCTGGATCAAAAGCTTGTGACTTTATCACAGAGCTCAGTGCCATATCGTAGTTTTGTTTTTGTTTTTGAGGCAGAGTCTTGCTCTGTCATCCAGGCTGGAGTGCAGTGGTATGATCTCAGCTCACTGCAACCTCCAGCTCCTGGATTCAAGCAATTCTCTGCCTCAGCCTCCCGAGTAGCTGGGATTACAGGTTCCTGCCACTACACCCGGCTAATTTTTGTATTTTTTAGTAGAGACAGGGGTTTTACCATCTTGGCCAGGCTGGTCTTGAACTCCTGACCTCATGATTTACCTGCCTCGGCTTTCCAAAGTGCTGGGATTACAGGCTTGAGCCACCACACCCAGTCTCGCTAGGTTTTATTTACTATAAACCTTGCAGGGAATCTGGCACAGTTGGGCAGAGGATATGAGGTGTTGTAAGCAAGGGCTGGTAGAAGGGTGTGTATTTAGTTCATACAGAGTTAAGTAGGATATTTCACTTTCATGAGGCTTATAGTAAGCATTTAATAGATATTTGAACAGAGGAATATTTTATACCTCATAAATCTAAATCTGATAAAAAATTAGAATTTAAAGTGATTGTTAATAGCTATTGTGTCATGCTGAGATATACAAACTTGGTGATCATGCTTCATTGTTGCACCTGTGGTCACTATGTTGAGGTATTAGCCATATATTTATTTGCCAGCTGACTTCTACCTTCATGCAGCTGGTTCGCTGTATGTAGGAAAATTCTGCTGCTGACACAGGAGACCACCCAGAGAAGCTTTTGAGAAGTTGCAAACAGCTAAGGACCTGAACAAGCACTTTTTCTCTGAATATTTTTCTTTTAATTTTATTTTTAGACAGAGTCTCTCTCTGTTGCTCAGGCTGGAGTGCAGTGCCGTGATCTTGGCTCACTGCAACCTTCACCTCCTGGGTTCAAGCGATTCTTGTGCCTCAGCCTTCCGAGTAGCTGGGATTATAGGCATGCACCACCACACCCAGCTAATTTTTTGTATTTTTAGTAGAGACGGGGTTTCACCGTGTTGGCCAGGATGATCTCGATTTCCTGACCTCGTGATCCGCTCGCCTCGGCCTCCGAAAGTGATGGGATTACTGGTATGAGCCATCACTCCCAGCCTGCTTAGCATCTTTACTTTAATTTTACCACCTTCAGCCACATGTTGGCATCTTGAGAATTCTCTTTCATCACTTCTTGACCCAGCTCCTCATGTGTAATGATGTTAGCTTGGCTAAGTTGGAACTACAATTCCTAGAATCCCCTTCCTTGAATAATTTGTGTTAAAGTTGGAAAAAGAGGGACCTGTGTGAGATATGGGTCATGGGAGGTAGATGTGAACCAGCAGCCATTCTGTGGGAGAAGGACACAGAGATACTGGCATATCCCAACTTGACCCCACTCCCCATCATATTGAGAGACAGGTAATCGTGGTGGTGAGTTCCCTATATCCTTGCTCTCTGCTCTTCATCAAGTACAAGCACTTCTTCCCAAGTACAATTCCTGATGAGAGTTCCACTTGGACAGCTGGAAGCCTGGCTTCTCACACTGGAATTTGCCCAGCTGTGCCAAGAAGGCTGGTTAGTGACTTTTCTCTGATCCTCCGATGTCTGTTTTCAGACCCTGAATTCTCTAGATTCTACAATAGTGGGTAGTAATTATGTCTTGTTTACTATCCCAGAAGTTATCACAGCTTCTAGCATATAATTAATTCTCAATAAACATTTACTAAATAAATGATTTTTAGAAGGGAGGGAGGGAGAGAGAAAGACAGAGAGAGAGGAAGTGTACATCTCCTATTGAAGTGGCCCAGATGGTGGAAATTCTCTTCTGCACACTTCTGGCTAAGAGGAAAAGGTGCTTTCCAATCTTATATTACTTACTTAAAAAAAAAAATTCCACAAGGCATATTCCTTAAAAAAAAAAAAAAAAAGGCACTGTTGAAATAGAGAAACGAAAGTAGCTTGCTTGCTTAAGATCCAGGGGCAAGAGAGGAAGTAAACCAAAATAGAACTTGTAGTTATGTTTTCCTTAAGTACAACTCAAATCTACTCAGCAGCTCACTCAATTTTGTCTCCTTCCCTTTGTCAAACCCTCTTTCTTTCATCACAACTTCTGCCGCTGCCCATAAACACACATATATGTTCATCCAAATACCACCAACATATATATATATGTGTGTGTGTGTATGTATGTGTATGTATATGTACGTGTTGAAAGTATAGCTCTCCAAAGGGGAATACATTCAAAACAATTCAACGGATATTTATTAAGCATCTATGTGTAAGAAAAATTGTGCTCTCTGCCGGCAAAGCAAGGATGAGTAGAGAGCAAATGTGTTGTAGCCCTCTCACTGGAGAAACTTTATACAAATTATTTGATGTGACATTATTATTATTATTTTTTGAGACAGAGTCACCCAGGCTGGAGTGCAGTGGCACAATCTCGGCTCACTGCAACCTCTGCCCCTAGGGTTCAAGCAATTCTCCTGCCTCAGCCTCCTGAGCAGCTGGGATTACAGGTAAGTGCTACCATGCCCAGCTAATTTTTCGTATTTTTAGGAGAGATGGAGTTTTGTCATGTTGGTCTCAAACTCCTGGCCATAAGTGATCTATCCGCCTCGGCCTCCCAAAGTGCTGGGATTACAGGCATGAGTACCACATCTGGCCTGAGGTGATACCATTCTTGGTTATTACCAAATTCCTGCCCTCAGACAGTGCCCTGTCTTTCATTCCTCCCTTGAGTCTTTGGGTTGTGTTTCCTCATGAAAATACCCCCAAAGTAGTTTAATGAGATTCAGTAGAAACAGATCTTCCAGGTCATGGCCCATCCAAGACAACATTTTTGGTTTGAAACTTTTGAAACTTTTATTTTAAGTTCAGCAGTACATGTGCAGGATGTGAAGGTTTGTTACGTGTGTCATAGGGGTTTGGTACGCAGATTATTTCATCATCCTGGTATTAAGCCTAGTATCCAGTGTATCTAGTTATAATATTTTTCCTGATCCCCTCCCTCCTCTCCAAGAGAATATTTTATTATTCCCGAGGCAGGTGGTTCCTAACATTTATCAGTAAACCTTTAACTGCGAAGCCTCTTTAAAACGTAGAATCCTAGGCTCTACTCCCTATCCCCCTTTTCCCTATCAAAATTCAGGATGTCCAGGAAATTTGTATTTTCATAAGACTCTAAGTGATCATCTCACACCAATGGTCTTCGGGCCACTCATGGAGAAATGTCTAAAAACATCTGACAGAATCACCTGAAACACTTATTTTTAAAAAGCTGACTCCCTTTTTAATTTTTTAAAATTAATTTTAATTTTAATTAATTTATATATATATTTATTTATTTTTGAGATGGAGTCTTGCTCTGTCACCCAGGCAGGAGTATAGTGGTGCGATCTTGGCTCACTGCAACCTCTGCCCCCGGGATTCAAGCAATTCTCCTGCCTCAGCCTCCCTATAGCTAGGATTACAGGCATGTGCTACCATGCCTGGCTAATTTTTGTATTTTTAGTGGAGATGGAGTTTTGCCGTGTTGGCCAGGCTGGTCTTGAATTCCTGACCTCAAGTGATCTACCCACCTCGGTCTCCCAAAGTGCTGGGATTACAGGCCTGAGCCACCGACACCAGCCAATTTTTTACCTTTTTTTATTTTTATTTTTTACTTTTGAGATGGTCTTATCTGTCACCTAGGCTGGAGTGTAGTGATGTGATCTCGACTCACTGCAACCTTCATCTCCTCTCCAGTTCAAGCCATTCTCATACCTCAGCTTCCCAAGAAGCTGGGATTATAGGCATGCACCACCACACCCAGCCAATTTTTGTATTTTTAGTGGAGATTAGGTTTTGCCATGTTGTCCAGGCTGGTCTCGAACTCCTGACCTCAAGCAGTCTGCCTGCCTTGGCCTCCCAAAATGCTGAGATTACAGGCATGAGCCACCATGCCTGGCCTATAAAGCTGATTCTTGATCCCTAGCCCATACTATTTGAATCAGAATATTTGAGGTCAGAGCCTGGTAATGTGCATTTTGAAGTCATTCCCCACTTGATTCTTATGGAGTCCAGAGAGCTCCCTCTGAGAACTATTGTTCAATCTACTCTACATTAAAGGCCTATAAAAGCCCTCTGGAGAGAGAAATGGAAATATGCAGGGCCCTCCTCTCTAATAAACATTGATTTTAAAATCCTTCCTAATCATTAGAATTCATTCCCAGTTTATTGTGGATCTGACCATATCCTGGGAAATGGCTGAGTTCCCAAGGTCAGTGGCCCTTACGCCCTCTGAGGCGGTCAGGATTGCTGATGGGCCCATCCCAGCCAGCCCTGGTTTGCTGACCAAACATCATCTTCAGGCTCATCAAACAGGAATCAGAGCCTCAGGGCCAGGAGAGGTGACTCCTGGGGGTAATCCCAGCACTTTGGGAAGCCAAGGTAGTGGATCACTTGAGGTCAGGAGTTCAAGACAAGTCTGGTCACTATGGTGAAACCCTGTCTCTACTAAAAATACAAAAGTTAGCTGGGCGTGATGACAGGTGCCTGTAATCCCAGGTCCTTGGGAGTCTGAGGCAGGAGAATCACTTGAACCTGGGAGGCAGAGGTTGTAGCGAGCCAAGATTGTGCCATTGCATTCCAGCCTCAGCAACAGAGCAAGACTATGTCTCAAAAAAAAAAAAAAAAAAAAAAAAATAATAATAATAATAAGAAGAACCTCAGAAGCCTAAGCAGTGTTCAGAACCATCTTCCAGGATAATGGGGGCTGTGGTCTTTCTGGGGCCACCTCAGGTCACCATTTGTCTTCCCAGCCCCACCCCAAAACTCTGTTTAACGTTTCATATCAGATGCAAGGTTTCTTTTCTTCCTTGAGACAGGATCTTGCTCTGTCACCAAGCTGGAGTGCAGTGGTGCAATCATAGCTCTCTGCAGCCTTGTGAGGTTTCAAGTCTTCTTTTAAAGACTCATACTTGGCTGGGCACGGTGGCTCAAGCTTGTAATTCCTGCATTTTGGGAGGCCGAGGCGGGCGGATCACGAGGTCCAGAGTTCAAGACCAGATTGGCCAACATGGTGAAATCCTGTCTCTACTAAAAAATACAAAAATTAGCTGAGCATGGTGGCTCGTGCCCGTAATGGGAGGCTGAGGTAGGAGAATTGTTTGAACTGGGACTGAGAGGCGGAGGTTGTGGTGAGCCGAGATGGTGCCACTGCACTCCAGCCTGGGCTACAGAGCGAGACTCCATATCAAAAAAAAAAAAAAAAAACACTCATACTTCGCAAAATATAAAGCATTTTCTGGAATTTGAAGTACTATTCTGAATATTTCCAATTTCATGAAATTCTATTTATTTATTTTGAGACGGGCTTGCTCTGTCACCTATGCTGGACTGCAGAGGCACGATCTTGGCTCACAGCAACTTCCGCCTCTCAGGCTCAAGTGATCCTCCCACCTTAGCCTCCTGAGTAACTGGGATTACAGGCACACACTACCACGCTCAGCAAATATATATATATATATATATATATATATATATTTTAATTTTCTGTAGAGACAAGTTGTCACTATATTTCCCAGGCTGGTCTCAAACTTCTGGACTTCAGCAATCTGTCCATCACTGCCTCTTAAAGTGCTGGGGTCACAGGAGTGAGCCACTGTGCCTGGCACTTCCTGAAATTTAGAATGGAATACCAGATTTAGAAACTGAGGAGACTCTATAAGACTCCTTAAACAGATTTTAGAGACTTTGCTTAACATTGGGATGGAAGTAAGCTTGTCTGGCATTATTTTAATTTCTTACTAAATTTTAAATGTTATTTTATTTATTTTGCCTTTTTTTCTACAACTCTTGGTTCTTTGACACTTTTGGCATGGTTTTTTCTCTACTTTTTCCTTTCTCAAATATGTAACATATAATTAAAAGCACAAAGATTGCAATGTCTACTAATTAACTGCAGGTGTGTCCTTTGATTTATTGCTGGTACTTTGAAACCAGGAAGCTGAGAAACAATTAGGAATTTGTTTTAGAGGAGCAAGGAGACAAAAAAGAATTAAGGAGTAAAATCCTCAGCCAGATTTATCATTAGGAGGCTAGTGCTTCTACGAGTACAAGAAGTTTTGGACCTATTTTTGAGACAGGGTCTCACTCTGTTGCCCAGGCTGGAGTGCAGTAGTGCAGTCATGACTCACTGCAGCCTTGAACTCCTGGGTTCAAGTGATTCTCCCACTTCAGTCTCCCCAAAATGCTGGGATTACAGGTATGAGCCAATATGCCTAGTAGGTTCAGATTTCTTGAATTTCTTCATTAGACTTTCTATCAGAGCACTCAGCCTCCTGTTCTGGTCTCCATTTCCTCAGGAAGAGTTCAGTTGAATGGGATTTAAATATGCTGTTTTTATTTTTAGGGACAGGGCCTTGCTATATTGCCCAGGCTGAAGTGCAGTGGCTATTCACAGGTGTGGTCATAGAGCACCACCCCCTGGAACTCCTGGGCTCAAGCAACCCTCCTGCCTCAGTCCCCTGAGTAATGGGGACTATAGGTGTCCCATTTATAATATATTTTAAAAGTCAATAAAATGTGACTCATTTAAAAATAATATTTATAACTAGAGATCTTATCTCAGTTTTCTAATTTCTCCTAATTTCAAGCTAATGATATACTCTTTTTATTCTTTCAATTATTTACAAAAATAGAGAAAGATTTTACCACATTGCCCAGGGTGGTCTCGAACTCCTGGGCTCAAGCCATCTGCCCACCTTGGCCTCCCAAAGTGCTGGGATTACAAGCATAAACCCCAGCACTCGGCCCAGTGATATAGTTTTATTTCATTTATTTATTTATTTATGTAGAGACGGAGTCTTGCTCTGTCACCTAGGCTGGAGTGGTGATGTGGCGTGATCTTGGTTTACTGCAAACTCTGCCTACCAGTATCAAGCGATTCTTGTGTCTCAGCCTCCCAAGTAGCTGGACTACAGATGTGCACCACCACGCCTGGCTAATTTTTGTATTTTTAGTAGAGACAGAGTTTCACCATGTTGGCCAGGCTGGTCTCGAACTCCTGGCCTCAAGTGATCTGCTCACCTTGGCTTCCTGATGTGCTGGGATTACAGGCGTGAGCCACCGCGCCTGGCCTCAATGATGTATTTTGAAAGCAACATTATAAATCAGCATTAAATGGAAATTTCAATTGAACTGAAGCAGGTAAATCCTTTGTTTTAATTAGTACTTTATGGGATGATGTTGTAACACCCTAAAGGCCTCATGTATTAAGATGTGTAAGGAAATACTTTCCCCCCCCCCATTCTTAGAACTAATGTTTTGTGATTGCCCAATGGAGGAATTCAAGTGTAGTTTTCAAGGGCTGAGTGCTCCTGGTGTAAGCTGCTCTGTGGCAGATGCAGGTTTTGTGGTGCCAGCCTGAGAACCAGCCAGAGATTCTCACCACTTCAGCTCTGCAGAGAATCCTAGGCTGTGAATCACATGCTATATCTTGGAACAGGATAATAGATTCTGATCTGCTTTGTCTCCCAAGGAACAGAGCACCTGGAGATTGTGCCTTCTACCTCTAAGAACAGTAGAGAAGTCTGCCTCTAGCTGCAGCCATTACTGTCTGTTTTGGCCACACAAAGTGTCTAAGGTATAGAAACCCACTCTAGAGCAAACAAGATGGGTGAGTGGATAAATGTTTTTCTAAGGATGCAATGGGACTCTTATGAATACAGGGACTATGATTGGGTCAGAAAATCTGGAGAACTCAAAGGAGGCAGATCAGGAACAAAATTGACCTGGGTTCAAACCTGGCTCTGCAACTTACTAGTTGTGTAAGCATAAACAAGTCAGTTTTACAGCCCTTTATTTTTTATTATTTATTTATTTATTTTTCAAGTTTCAGTTATTTATTAATCAGTGTAATCACCAATAGATTACATTAATATGATTTCATGCATTTAGAGAAGAAATATTTCCTGGTTCAGAGGAAAATTGTGCAGATGGCTTCTGGAAGACCTTCATTTTAAAGCAGCTTTACATTTCATTTAGTAATCTGGATGTTCTTTCTTCAGTTTGCTGTAATCCACATTCACTGAGTAGAACTTGTATTGATCATTGGGACCCAGTTTGTTCCAGAGCTCTGGGTTATTTGTTTTGTCCCAGCAAACATCTGGATTGAACAACGCCAGACACAAGAGATACAGGGCTGCTCCCCACCTCCAGCTCCAATAAATACAAAGAGGGGGATCAAGCTCGGATGCTTCTTGGCCTGACCTAAGATGTGGCGGAGCATGTTTGCGGCAGAGACCTCTGATTGGAAAAAAGAAAATCAGCCCAGCCACTAGGCCCCAGGCTAACTAGTATCTGCACTCTATTTTTTATTTTATTTTTAAAATTTTATTTATTTTATTTTTTTGAGACAGAGTCTTACTCATTCACCCAGGCTGAAGTGCAGTGGCACGATCTCAGTTCACTGCAACCTCCACCTCCCAGGCTCAAGCGATCCTCCCACCTCAGCCTTCTGAGTAGCTGGAACTACAGGTACACGCCACCACACCTGGCTACTTTTTGTGTATTTTGTAGAGATGGGGTTTTGCCATGTTGTTCAGGCTGGTCTCAAACTCCTGAACTCAAGTGATCAGGAGTTGGAGACCAGCCTGAACAACATGGCAAACAACATACCCATCTCGACCCCCGCCCCAAAGTGCTGGGATGACAGAAACGAGCCACTATGCCTGGCCATTTTACAGCCCTTTAAACTCCTTTTCCCCCTTAACTGTACTAGGGAAGGTATTAATTTCTTCCCCCTTAATCTGTGAGGATCAGATGCCATGTAAAGTGGCTAAAAGTGGTGGCTAGCAAGGAGCGGGTGGCCAGCAATATACGTTAAAAATGACTCCAGTCCTCTAAGCCTGGCTCATGGGTCATTCCCAGAAATAGAAAAGAGAGACAGAGGAGATGATTTAGGGAGTAGGAGATGAATTAATTTTGGTTATGTTGAAATTTTCATCTGAACAAGATAGTCCAGTAGGAAGTTCCCACAAACTGATATGCATCTGGGAAAGAAGCCAAAGCTGGCTAGAGAATCAGATCTGAGACCCATCCAAAGAGAAATGATGGTTACATTAGTGAGAGCAGAGCTGCTGAGAGTACTGAGGCAGAACAAAGGGACTATGGGCAGACACCCATCTAAGGGAGAGAAGAATGAGAGAAATCAGCAAAGGAGAGGCCAGACAGGTGAGACAATGAGAAACTGGCACAGAAGGGTGGAGAATATTTCGGGCTATTTGGCGATTTTAAAGTTTTTGCAGATGTGGTGTTTTGTCATTATCTTAGAATTGGTGTCATTACTACAGAAGTTTTATAATAGTCATTAGAAAACTGTAAGCTGCACTTGTGATTTACACATTAAGTTAAAAGAAACAAAACGTCACTTTCTGAAACTAGAATGACGACACACACATACATACATGTATGAGAAATTATCGTAATATTTGAAAAGGGTAGTTGTGAAAATGTTTTGAAATGTATGATCTAAAACCTTGCCCCTAATTTTAGTCCTGGGAGAATATGTAATGTGGTGTGATGAGGACAGCACAAAAATTAGAATAAGGCAGTCTTGGGTTCAAATCCTGTGACCTTAGAAAAGTTATTCATGCTTGAGGTGCCTCCATTTTTTCTTCTCTAATATCCCTAAAACTTCATCACTAAATTAATAGTAGCATATGTTGTATGATAATTAAATAAGAAAATGTATATGAAGTACATCGAACAGTTAGTAAATGTTACCACACTATTACTGTTTCTGTGTTAGGTGTTGATGATTATCTTTTGCATTCTTTCTTGTGCTTTAGTTTTACCGCTAGGTGGCAGCAATGCTTTCTTAACCAATTAAAACTACACTTGCTAACTTTCTGGCATAGGAGAGATGGGTGAAGCCTTACCTAATAGGAAGATTAGTGTGTAGGACACCAGCAAAGCAGAGGGGAAAAGATAAATAGAGATAGCAATAGAGATCAGTATAGAGACATCAACAGAGACAAAAATAAAGGGAGGGAGGGAGAGAGAGAGGAAGAAATTTTAGAAAGAATTTGATATTTTCAAAGGATATACTGAAATAGTCATTGTGGGGGAAACCAGATCCTTCCACCTTCTAGAAAATTGTATGATTTTAAAATGCATATGGGGAAGTGGCATGTATCATGTATTTTTTTTGTGTTGACAATGTTAAGGATCTTAAGTGGTCCTGGATGAGACTTGGCAAAATCAGCCACATGGCAAATGTCTGTAAAGTGTAATATGTTTTACGGTTCATTTTAATTTTAGTATTTACCTTAATTATAAAAGTATGACCATTTTCCTCTATATAAAACCTTCCTTCTACAATAATATATTTAGTAGTATCTATTGCTATCTAATGCTATCTATTGCTGTGTAACCATTATCCCAAAAGTTGGTGACTTAAAATGAGGAAATAATTTTTTTTTCCTTGAGACAGGGTCTCATTCTGCCACTCACGCTGGAGTGCAGTGGTGATCACGGCTCACTGCAGCCTCAACCTCCTGGACTCAAGGGATCCTCCTGTCTCAGCCTCTGGAGTAGCTGGGGCTATAGGTGTGCACTACCACATCCAGCTAAGTTTTTTTCTACTTTTTGTAAAGTTGGGGCCTTACTATGGTGCCCAGGCTGGTCTTGAAATCCCAGGCTCAAGTGATCCTCCTGTCTCAGCCTCGCATAGTGTTGGGATTACAGGCGAGAGTCACCATGGCCAACTATGATGAACATTTATTATCCTGTATTTTCTGAGAGCCAGGAATCCTGGGGTGACTTAGCTGGGTGGTTCTGGCTCAGCATTTCTCATGAAGTTTCAGCCAAGACCTCAGCTGGGGCTAAAGTTATCTAAAGGCTTGACTGGGCCTTGGAGAATCTGCTTCCAAGATGGCTCAATCACATGGTTGGTGGCAAAGTCCTCAATTCCATATGAATTTCTCCATAAGGAAGCTTGAGTGTCCTTTCAAATGGCAGCCAGTCTCTCCTAGGGTGAGTGACCCAAGAAAGACTGCAAGAAGGAAGCCACAATAACTTTTATGACCTCATCTCAGAAGTCATACACTGTCCACCGTATTTGTTCACAGTGAGTCACACAGGAAATAACTAAACACAATTGTCAGGAGTTTTATAAATATGCTGGAAATGGAGTTCCTATATAGAGAAATCACAGGCCTGACCTCCTCCAATGTGGCCCTGAATCTATTTCTACATCTAGAAAAAGAGAACACGCCATGGAACCATGAGGATCTTCACTTCTAAGGTGGCCTGTCCCCTATCTGGATATGACCTTGAATAACTTCTCTGTCTCAGTTTTTTTTTTTCTTTTTTTCAAGATGGGGTTTCACCATGTTGGTCGGGCTGGTCTTGAACTCACGACCTCAGGTGATCCGCCCACCTTGGCCTCCAAAGTGCTTGGATTACAGGC
>PVKV010037559.1:0-14704 GCA_004027835.1 Alouatta palliata
TTGTCTTATCTTAATAAAGCTAGTGAATTTCTTAATTAAAATTTTAGTTTTTATATTATGTATACTAAAGTCAATGCTTTAGATTGAAAACAGTATGTAGGGGTTTCCTGTTTTTTATATCTTTGAAAAGACGTTGGAAATCCTTGCTCTCATCCTTACAATAAGCAATAGCTGCACAAACAGAAAATCAGTGATTTTTCGTAGACCCTTGGTGGCTCTTTTCTAGATTCTTGTCAAAGGAACACTTTGCCAGAGCACAATTTAGAAACCTTATCCAGCAGGGGGAATGTAATTCTTTCCCACTCCAGCTCCATCTAGCCCCTTTTCGGGAAGATCTCTATGTTGTTAAAACTCTGGAAAGTATCATGGAATACTTGTAGTATATTATATGATTAAATAATATGTGTACTATATCGTAAGTTAAATATTCATATTGAAACTTGAATACATTACTTCTCTTGTGGTTAGTCCATACATTAGACTCAACTACAAAACTCATAGAAAAAAAGCCTCATGCGGTGGCTTATGCTTGTAATCGCAGCACTTTGGGAAGTTGAGGTGGATGGATCATGAAGTCAAGAGATTAAGACCATCCTGGCCAATATGGTGAAACCCTGCCTCTGTTAAAAGTGCAAAATTTATCTGGGGGTGGTGGCATATGCCTGTAGTCCCAGCTACTCAGGAGGCTGAGGCAGGAGAATCTTTTGAACCCAGGAGGCAGAGGTTGCAATGAGCCCAGATCACACCACTGCACTCCAATCTGGCAACAGAGCGAGACTCTGTCTCAAAAAAAAAAAGTTAAAGTTATAAAAATCATATTATTTAACAATGTAAAATGCCTTTGAAACAACATAGATAATGGGGTATTTCCTTCAAGCATAGTTCTTTTAAAAAATCATAACTATATGAGTTTCCAGTTATGTATACATTTGTTAAGCATTGGCATTAAGAAGTCAGGGTATTTTGTCACATAATATTGATTCACATTATGAAACCTTGTTAAGCCAAAATAATTAAACCACCGGCATGCAACAACTTTGTTAACTAGGCAATTAAGCAGTTTATAGCATATTTCTTTATTAAAATGAGGGGAAAAAGGAAACTAGCATTGTATGTCTTTAAAAATCATATAGAAAACAAACTATTAAAAATCATTTTTCCTACATATTAACAATTTCAAAGAACACCAATTATACAGGAAAAGACCAAGAAATGTGTTTACATAGATCTACACATAACAGTGGTACCCAGGTCAAGTCAACTGTAATTACTGGCAGCAAAGTCAAAGAATTTGTTGTCAAATACTTTAGGAAATTATGCAACTATCATAAGGATGATACAGGGCTCTTATAATTTGTAGTAGTCAAGCATTCTTCTAACGTTTACAAATGATCTCAGGTTTATGGTGCTCCATGAACCTGGGGTGTAATATGGCAGTCAAGCTGTGAGGACTTCAACACACTGTGGCCTCTCACACCTGTAACACTAAGTGTGAGTTTTCTTTTACTTCTGCCACAAATTCATCAACCTCAAACTCCATTATATACATTTTCTTAAGATGTATTTCCTTCTCTTCCTTTCCTTTTTTTTTTTTTTCTCTTTTTCAGGAAGATTACATAGCAGCTTTTGCATGATAACTAATTCTCAGTCCTCAAAAAATCATGATTTGAAATTGCAGGAATCATTGTTTTGATTCCCAGTCTATCCTAAAAGCATATTCACTTTTACTGGCGATTCCCCTGAGATGGATGAGGTGTCTCACTGTTTCTTCTAGTCTCCATTTCTGGCAGTTTTCTGTTCGTTCATTATACTTTCTGTACAAAACTCACCAAGGAGTGACATCCCATCTCTTTGGGAGAACTGTCCTCTGTGGTAGATTAGATGTCTTCTTTCTTGAGGCAGTCATTCTAGTCTGACTTTTCTGGATATTACGTCTGGTTAGATTTTTTAGTTCTTGCCTTCTGAAGATTGCTGCCTGTAAGTTGAGAATACTACTTTCTGGAATTCATTTAGTCTTCATTTTATTCCAAGTAATCTCACTTTCTCTTCCATCTCAAAATTCCAAGTGCTGTGCCAGATGAAATTTTATCTTTGATATATTTAGTAGGCGTATGTCAGAGACATAGACCTAGTGTCCCATAATCAGTGACAGTTCTGGCACCAGGACTTAAGTCTCTTGATACTTAACCAGTATTTCAAGCTTTTCTGATGTCATACTCTAAGCTATTTTGTAGTGATTAAAGGCAGTAGATATGCCCCAAATTGCATTGCATTGCATTTAAATGTTTCAACATTGGAGATGGTTTATACTTTTGAGGAAACAAAATTAATCTGGTAAACATTTAGAGTATAATATGTGACACATGGTTTTCAGTTATACATATTTATTTAAATTTTAGCACTAGAAGTCAAGGCATCTTGTACATAGCATTAACGGACATTAACACACAGTGGGTGCCTAATGACAATACAAGTAGTTCTGCAGTGAAAAGCTTTGTAGCTTTGTAGTTTAGACAGTACTTTCACATATATGTTTTGAAATGATATTCTTATTTTTTTGTTATTGAGGATAAAAGATGAGCTGAAGAAGTAATTTATATGCCAATAAAAAAACAACTTGCCAGAAAAATTTGCTTCCGGCGCTTCTGCCACTAGTCTGTGTGGTAGATACAAAAATGACTACAAGGTTTTCAGTAAATCCTAACAAGAGATGAAGTCAACTTTCAAATTCTTAGAATCTGCGGTGGTCCAGTGATCTGCCTCAACCAACAGAATGTGATAAAAATTACCTTGGACTAAGCCCCAAAAGGTGTTGTAGTTTCTGTTCTCACATTCTTGGAACCTATTATCATGTGACCAAGCAGAAGCTAGCATGAGAGATGGTGAATGATGTATGGCCCAGTCATCCCCATCAAACAGCTGATCATAGCTGACCTGTGAGTTGGGTCATCTGAGTTCAGCCAGATTTAGCCCATTTTCCATGATTGTAGAGGGTTACATGAACAAGCCTGGCTAATATAGCTGAGCAAAGCCCAGAGCTGAAAAACTACTCATCAGCATTGTAAATTAAATGAATAGTTAGTGTTTAAACCACAAAGTGTTTGGTTAATTTATTAGTTTTCAAGAGATAACTGATACACTATAGGCTCTCTGTTCATTATGGCCGTTACAAGTATTGTTCATTGATCATTACAGCAACGCTGTTGTATGAGATGAGATTACATTGCTTACCTAAGAGCATATAGTCGGTAATAGTAGAGTTGAATCTTCATCTCAGGTCTTCACAATTCACATTCCTACTAAGTGACCAAAATTAAACACATTGTACAAACTTTCCATATTCATGTCAGAATATAAAGAAGGATTAAAAAAAAGACATGAGCATTAGCAGAGAGAGGTCTTGGTGCACATGAGTAAAATAGCTATAATAAATATAACCATCGATTTTAAAAAAACAGCTTTATTGAGATATAATTCTCATACCATACAATTCACATACTTGAAGTGTACCGTTTAATGATTTTTAGTATATTCCATATGCAAACATAATCTCAGTCATTTTTAAAGCATGTTAATTACCAAAAAGAGAAATCCTATACCTTTTACCTATCTCCCTTACCTTCTTTTTTCCCTAGCCATATGAAACCACTAATCCACTTTGTATGTCTATATATTTAACCATTCTGGACACTTTATATAATTTAAGTTATATATTATGTGTTTTTTGTCACTAGATTGGGTGTGTTTGAGGTAGCATGGCTGTAGGTGATTATCCACTTAGCATAATGTTTTCAAAGTTCATCCCTGTGAACTTTGTATCAATACTCTATTCCTTTGTATGGCTGAGTAATATTTGATAGTATGCATATGCCATATTTTGTGTATCCAATTCTCTGTCGATGGGCCTTTTGGCAATTGTTAATTGTACCTCTATAAAGATTATTGTGCAAGTTTTTGTTTGCCCATATGTTTAAATTACTTTGGTTAAACAGTATACCTAAGACTAGAATTTCTGGGTCATTGGCAATTCCATGTTTAACTTCTGGAGGAACCACTAAAACTGTCCACATCAGCTGCACCATGTTACATCCTCACAAGCAGTGTACAAGGATTCCAATTTTTGATAACATTTGTTGTTATTATTTGAAAACATTCTTATTACTCTAGCCATCCTAGCAGGTACAAAGTGGCATCTTATTGCGGTTTTAATTTGTGTTTTCCTAACAACTACTGATGCTGAACTTCCTGTCATGTGTTTCTTGGCCATCTGTTTATTTTTCATGAGAAGTGTTTATTTAAGTCCATTTATTTTTTGATTGAGCCATGTGTTTTTTTGTTTTTGAGTTGCAAGAATACTTTAAATATTCTGAACACTTCATCCTTATAAGATATATGATTTGCAAATATTTTTTCCCATTTTGTAGATTATCTTTTCACTTTTTTGATAGTATCTATTGACAGTGTCTTTGAGGGACAAAGGATATAAAAAAATGAAACGTTGTAAAAATTTCTTTTATCTGAAAATATCTAAAACATTACAAATTTTGAAATTTTTCATCTAAACATTTTTTCCAAGTTTTATTTATTTTTTCTTTAATGTTTATGCTTTTGGTGTCATATATGAGACTATTGCCAATCCAAGATCATCTAGATTTACTCCTATGTGTTATAGTTTTAGCTCTGACCTGTAAGTCTTTGATCCATTTTGAGTTTGTTTATGTATTTATTTATTTAGAGACAGGGTTTTGCCCTTATTGCCCAGGCTGGAGTGCAATGGTGCGATCTCAGCTCACTGCAACCTTCGCCTGCTGGGTTCTTCCTCACCTGCTGGGTTCTTCCTCAGTCTCCTGATTAGCTGGGATTACAGGCACCTGCCACCATGCCCAGCTAATTTTTGTATTTTTGGTAGAGATGGGTTTCCACCGTGTTGTCCAGGCCAATCTCAAACTTCTGACCTCAAGTGATTGGCCCGTCTTGCCCTCTCACAGTGCTGTGATTACAGGCGTGAGCCACCATGCCCGGCTGAATTAATTTTTATAAATAATGTGAGTTAAAGGTTCAGCTTCATTCTTTTGCATGTGGCTATCAAGTTTGCTAATGATTAATTTTCACACTAAGTTTGCACGTCAGTTTGTGCAGGTGAATTATGAGGACCACAGAAGATTCTGTATTATTATGTATCTGCAATTTACTGTCTATTATGTTGCCTAGACTATGACAAAAGTATTTGATTTAATAAAATATTATTCAATGTTATAATGCATTAAAGAAGAATAATTATTGGAACACATCATACCCTATGTCATATGGAAAAATGTTATTCAAACATATATGTGCACAAACAGACACACACTACATTACACTAGCAATATCTTTACTTCTCAGGTTGCATGGATAATGTTAATAAAATAGAAAATAATAATGTTAAAGTACAGTCTTTATAGCTACAAAAAACTTAGATTTACACGTTCCAGTGATCCTCAGAGCAATTTCATAGGTACCATTCTGGATAGCTACTGTATCTATTTTATATATTAACAAATTGATAGGAAAAGTTGCCTCAGGTCTAAACAGGAAAATGGAATGATAAAAAATAAAATAATCAAACATCTGTACTGATTCTAAACCTAAATTCATGTTCCATCCATGCCATCATAACTGCTTTTCCTTTGAATTCTTTTATAATTTGTTAGTCTACCTAAAATGAGTATGTTCAAAACCAATCTTTCCTACAAAGCTGGTAGAATTTTCAGGTCAAACCAAATCAAAAGCATCCATGTAATAAAGCTGTGTCAGATGTAAGGTTTTTTTGTTTTTGTTTTTTCCTTTTTCTACCTGGTATTTCTCCCTGGCAGAGAATTAAATTACTCTGGTATAATTTTCTCATCATGAAAACATGCTAGCTGCTATTCAGTATCCTAAAAGTTAATATATATTAGAAGCCTCTGATGAGGTGATTGATTTTTGGGAAAAGCAGATGGAGATATTTTAAATCTTCAAGAAGACAAGTATTTCAAAAAGCTTAATAAAACTGAATGATCATTTTCCTTTTTCTATAATTACCTTAAAAGAAAACCAAGAGAATGCAGAATGAAGAAACACCATAAGAACATAAATTTGATTATCAAGAGAGTTATTTTCCATGTGTTAAGACATTGTAAAAAATATTCACAAGTATTCAAGGGCTCAGAATGTGTATCATCTACACAAAAATTCAGCCCCCCTCCCCCACACACACAAAATTACATGAGAATGTAACTTAGCCAACCGAAGAATGAGTAAACAGAAGGAAATAAATAATGGAGGAAAGGTGATATTAAAGTTATTGAGATATTCACTCAATGCTTTTAAATAGGATCAACTCTTTGAAATTTTATACATATGGTTATAAAACAAGTCAAATGTCATAATAAACATTTAAAGAACATATGCATAATATAAAAATAATTTTAAAATAATAAACTTGTTTAGAAATTCTGATACAACTATAGAAATTAGAAATGGAAGGATGAGGATGAGGAAAAATGTTTGTGTTAGTTTTCTCATCTTCCTTGAGGAGAACTGGATAGATACACTCTTTAAAGTTTTGCCATTGTTATTTATAACATATGTGTTCATGTATATTTTTTAAACACTCAAATGTAACCAACAGTAGGATTTAAAACATAAAATATATCTTTCAAATGAGTAAAAATGAAATGTGGAAAGACAAAGCTCATGTAACAAAATATACAAACCAAAAAAACCTATTTCCAGTACAAGAAAGGAAAATAAAAGAAGAATCTGTAAACATGAGGGTCAGCAAGCTACTTTCCATGGACCAAATCTGGCCCATCAACTCTTTTCATAAATAATGTTTTATAGGAACTACACCCATTAATTCACAAACTGTCTATGACTGTTATAATGGCAGAGTTGAATAACTGTGGCAGAGACTGTAAGGCCCACAAAACCTAAACATTTACAATCTGGTAATATTTTATAAAATAATTCACAGAAAAGTTTCCGGTTACTGATCTATGGTGATAAATATATATAGCACTATTTCATTTAAATAGCTCAAGTTAACAGGTTAAGAGAAGAAAAGGTAATTTAAAAAGTAATGTTATACATATTTTGAAAGGGCATTCACAAAATGTGACTAGAATAACTAGGCAGAGCAGGCTAATTCGTCAAGTCCCTTCCTTTTCAAGCAGTTGAATGATGAGAGCTTCACAAAGCATGTTTTGTTGTTGTTGTTGTTCTTATTGTTGGATTTCGAGTCATAATTTTGGGTTTGCTAAGCAGAGGACAGAAAAGTCCTCCCAGGCAGAAAAAATAGCATGTGAAGACATAAAGGTGGGAAATAGATGAATATTTTAGAGGCAGCCAAAAGTGATCAAAATAAAAGGAAATGATTCTGCAGCACTTTGCAATGATTATTCCTTCCCCTTGGTTCTTTCTAAGGAATTTGTCACTTTCTGAAATAACTTACATGCTTATTAATATAGTCAACTCCATCTTCCAGAAGATAAGCTTAAAAGTATTTGTTGAAGGAATTAATGAATGAGTGAATGAATGAATGACCAAGTTAATTTATCATGTGGTCCATTAAGCATAAAAGACTGCTGGGAGTCCCAGAGGTCAAACAGCATCGCTGCCCAGTCCCACTGATTTAATCACTTAGGTGTTATTGCCATACCTAATAAACTTCCTCTGAGCCATGCTTGTTCTACACTTCCTAGTCTGCAGATCATTTCCTTTAATAAAGATGATACAAGCAAAAAAAGGAGTTGACTAGTCAGCTTCATCTCAGATAGTTACAAGCATTATAACATCCACTTTTGACCAATGTAATTTTTTTCTAGCTACAAACATAGTCAAAAAGTCTTTTTCTACAGTTTTGTCTGGTTTTGTTCAAAAAGAGTCAACCCTGCCCTAGTCGCTTACCCAGCTGCTCAGATCTCTGTGGTCAATCGTTTCAGCCTTAGCCTGTGGCTGATAAGAGCAGAGTTAGAGGCCCAAAGTGTCAGTGGTCTACTTTTGTCTATTACATAGCCACAAACTCTAGTTATAAGACACTCCTTAGTAATGCAGTCTCTCAGCATGAAAGACCAGGTGAGAGGTGGTAGACAAACTTTTGCTAATTTATCCTTAAGCTGAAAATGACAACTTTCTGCATAGGCCCTATCATTGATTGGAAAGTGATATTTTACCTTTTTTTCATATATATATATATGTATATATATATTGCATTTTAGGTTTTGGGGTACATGTGAAGAACATGCAAGATTGTTGCATAGGTACATATATGACAATGTGATTTGCTGCCTTCCTCCCCATCACCTATATCTGACATTTCTCCCCATGTTATCCCTCTCCAACTCCCCACCCCCCCACTGACCCTCCCCTAGTTCTTCCCATCCCACAGACCCCAGTATGTGATGCTCCCCTCCCTGAGTCCATGTGTTCTCATTGTTCAACACCCGCTGTTACTTTTACACTTACACATATTTAATATTTTCTTTTGCAAACAGTATAGCTATGTGCTTTATACAATTGATTGGTAAGTTATGTTGTTTTGTTTTTTATGACTTCTTAGGAATTAAGTAATCAGAGTAGGAATAACAGTTTATTTGTATATGTATTCCTAACTTTAGGTGAAATGTTAAATGCATGTTTACCCTTTCTATAATAGAATTGTCTCTTTAATATATTTAACAGTTTAATTTTACTTTTATCAAGAGAGAGATTTTCCCTAGTTCCATCTGCTTGCTAATGTTACCTAACAAAGTTATTTATTATTTTCTTACGCAATTATAAGGCGATGTTCCTCTGTGGGACAGGAACCCTTTCTCGTTTCCCAGCCTTTCTTTTAAAAAGTGACAATTTTTGTAAAACAGCCATACAAATGGATCATGCTTTCCATTTTCAAATAAGATTGCTCCTCCAAAAAGAGAGGATCAAATTCCATTTCAAATTACATTACTGCCTGTATTCAAGTATGGTTGGTTACTCACCCATACAAACCTGCAGCTTTATGCCAGATGAAACAACTCTGAATGTAGGATTTTCAAGATTTGTAGAGGTAACCCAATTGTTAGGGAGGTGTTTTGCCTTGAGATTATCCAGAGTTTTAGGGGAGAAAGAAATATGATAATAGGGCTTAGTATTTTAAATCCAGAATGAAAATACCTCAAAATAAACCAGGATGCTTTGTTGAGTCTTTTCATATCCTTATATCTGTGAGAAAATGAGAGAATTGTGGATACTATGAAAAAGACAAGACAGAAATGAAAAGACAAAGATTTGGGTGAATATGAATCAGTGTCTAAACCTTCCTATAGCTACAGAAATATATATAATCTTTGAGTGTTTTCCTCTCTTTATGCCTCTAACACTTAGGATTCGAGTTTGCTAAACAAGCCATTACTGAGACTATTTACAGAATTTTACAATAGTGCCCTAGAAGCCATTCTACCCTTGTTTTCAGTAGTCCTTGTCCTTGATGGGGAGGGAGGGATGGGAATATACTTGCAAATGAATGAGCACTGAATTCGTTGCATATTTTGTCTGATAAAAATTAGTTTATGAAAATTTCTACATTTATTAAGTGTTCTCTGCCCACTTCATCTTGGGGCTCAGGCACATGCCCATCCTCCAAGGGATGCTGACATGGAATTGCCCCATGCTCCTGCCTGTGAGAAATTTCCCATTAGCTCCGGGGTCATCTCATGAGTCAAGGGAGGTGCAGACTCAGTCTGCATATTCCCGGACCCTACATTTATTTCTATGAAATTTCTTAAACTTTTTTTGAGGCTTATAGACCTGTTGTTATTGCCTTTTTCTACTTTGAAGTGAATCTTTTGAACTGAATTGGTAAACAAAGCAAACTAGTTTCAAAGACCAACAGGCCATTCTGAGTTATGAATGAATGATAGGCTGATATTTTTGAAACCCTTGTTTCCTAAAGATGACTTTCTGCAGGAAAAGAGCTTTGAAAACAAAATCATATTTCTTCCAGTGAGAGTCCACATTTTTTCCATATGCCTTTTTGTAGAATCTATATATTAAACATCTTTTGCACATTTTTAAATATACCACAAAATTCAATGTTTGAAACAGAACAGTTGTTTATTATTTGCCAGTGGTCATTTTATGACTTCATGTATTTTTACATGTTATTTTCTTTCCTTTTTTTTAAAAAAAAATGGTCATTATAATTAAGCAAAGTTGGGAGAATGTAACATAGGTGTCAATATTCTAAACTAAGTAGAATTTTTTGTTAAAATATACACAGCAGATCAACAATTCATTTCATTAATAGATTACTTTGAAGCATGTCAGGGAATTCTTTAGCGGCTTCACTTCATACAAAGGTATTTCAGTGGTAGATATTCTAGGGCAAATTAAGGGTTTTTGTCTTTAAATAAGACGTTATTATTCCTGGATCTACCACACGATCCCATTAATTGTTAAAAGTTTTCATCCTGAAATCTGATATCCTCATGATTAGTTTTATTTACTCATTTGTTTAAATATGCAGAATTAGAAAGACTTTATTCTGGACACATGTTTGCTTAATACCACACCACAGAATAGTCTCTAAATACACTGAGAAACTTAGATAAAAGGCGCTTTATAAAATAAAACTATTTTCATATACTGTTACCATATGAAAGAAAATGAGAACTATTCCATGAATAAAGACTCTGCAGTCATTTTCTTACATAGTTTCAGGACCCTGTTTACACCTACACAGCTTACAATGGATGATATTATTTCTCTGTTCAGTGTGAAGTCATTATGTTGCAGTTTCATTCCTATGAGATATTTCCAGATGCCATCAAGATACGAGAACTAAAGTCACATCACCACAGGCAGCAAAGGCAAACAGTTAATCAAACTGTGACTGTGATTAGCCACAGAAAAAGTGACAGTTTCTAGCAGTTCTGTAGCACCTGCATTTCTTCAGAATCTAGCTCTGGAGCAAGTGTGGTTGGCTCAGCAAATTCCAATATCGCAATTAGGAAATAATGTAAAGCATTTCATAGAAGATGAACAGAGGCACGAAATGCAGACTGCAAGAAAAACAGTATTTAAAAAAATTACATAAACTTATAATTTTTATATAAAATGGGGAATGTCTGTAATAAGCTCAGGAAATCATCTTTAAACTGGGAGAATGACAAGAATTTGAACGCCATGGTAAAGCTGACAATCCTGCAAAATGAACTGCCAGCAAAGAAAAGAGATGTGGTGATTCCTGTAAGGCATCTGAAGAACGTTAATGTGGATTAAAATTGTATTGACATAAAGAAATAACCACTTAGGCTTGAAAAATGAATATTGCCCTTTCACTGTTTCTGATAATCATGCCGTCTAGCAGTAGGCAATTGCTTGTTTGCATTACACACATCCAAGACTGTAATGCTTATTATCTTTATGCCTTAGAATGTGAAAACTCGAATGTAAGGGTGTTCATTGCAAGTTTTGCATGGATGATTTTGTAGGTCACTATAGAACTCTTAAGAAATTCAAATGATCAAGGCTTTGATAAAGAATTGAAGTAATATATTATCTTTGTGCATATTCAAACAGAGCAATCTAGAAGACCAACAAATTCATAAAAGTACAAATCAAAGTCTATGATGTAGGATTCTCTACTACAAAAGCATCTACATTTTAAGAAACTTTGTTAATTTATAAATGAACATTCTGAATTTTAATATAAACTCAAGTTTTAGACACTTAGTTGGCTTAACAAAGGAATTCCGGTACTCCACCACTCTGATCTGCCAGCCATAGGAATTGAACAGAGTTTCAGGACCTTAAAAGGTTCTCAAAGTAAAGTAAACATTTAGCACAAAATAGCACCTATGCTGCCATCAATACCTTAGGGGTTCACAGAGCTGCAACTCTTATGCCTAGAGTTTGGCAAGTCTATCAGTAAGTTTCTTAGAAATAGGGACTTGGACAGTGTAGTCCCTGTCTAGACTCTAGGTAACTCCTGAGAATTGAGGTTCAGCAGTTGATTCTGGAATCATGAAGACAAGAGTGCCTACCAAAAAACTGAAGTTCAGCTCATCCACCAGAGTATCCTGGGTGTCTCAGATCATACTTGCTTAGAAGTTTATTATAATCAACAAGTATTTGTGGGGAAAAAATATTATGGACAAAGCATATGTCTGACACTGTGAAAGATTCCAAGAATTTCATATATTGGCAGGATCATTTTCAAATATTTCTTACTAGTACAACTTTTCATCATTAAGTAAATATTAAGGAATGGAAATGTTATTTGTTAGTCATTACAGCGAGCAATGGTCCTAACGTATATTTTATATTCAATTTAACCTTCTTTTAACTTATTTAAATATTTAATTAAACATTTAATTGCACAGAAGATTTTACCAAATTTTGTACAAGTTGAATTTCATGAACATTGTCTATGAATTGGTCATCTCAAAATGCTCTGCTGTGAATCACATTATTAAGTTCCCAGAGTCACTATCTATATTCTCATTTTTCATATATTTGTGAAAAATATTATATAGGTAAATAAAATCACACTTTCTTTACCGTTTATCCATTGACAGACACTTAGGTTGGTTTCATTTCTTGACTATTATGAAAAAATGCTTTAATGAATATGGGAATGCATATATCTCTTAGAGATAATGATTTCATTTCCTTTGGGTATATACCCAGCAGTGGAATTGAGGGATCCTTTAGTAGTTCAATTTTTAAGTTTTTGAGGAAGTTTCAAACATCCATAATGGCTGTACCAATTTACATTCCCATTAACAGCGTACAAGGGGTCCCACACCCTCACCAACACTTACCTCATAAGGCACCATTGTGAACAATTACGTGCCAACAAAGTGCATAACCTAAAAGGAATGGATATATTCCTAGAAACATACAATCCATAATTAAGAAAAATAAAAGACTGAACAGACCAATAAAAAAAAAATCCCAGAAAAGAATAGTCCAGGACCAGAAGGCTTCACAAGTTGAACTCCATTCAAAGAAGAGTTAATACCATTCCTTCTTAAACTCTTCCAGGAAAAACTTAGACAAAGTACTTCCAACTCATTTTATGAAGCCAGCATCACCCTTATACCAAAATTAGACAAGGACACTACAAGAAAGAAAAACTACAGGTCACAATCTCCCATGAACATAGATGCAAAAATCCTCAATGAAATACCAGTAGACTGAATTCAGCAACATTTTACAACAGTTCCTTTTTCTTCATAATCTAACCAACACTTGCTATTCCCTGTCTTTTTGATAATAGCCTTCCTAACAAGTAAGATTGGGCAGGATTGGACAGCTGGTCAATATTACTTTGAGTTCTCAAGAAATTGAATTTTAAACCATAAATCAAAAGTGTAGACTGACATCTGCTTCTGGAGAATATTAAAATTTGGAAAACTCATAAAATGAAACATCTTTTCTAGGACTATTGCTTTAAGTCAGAGTGATAGTTTTTTCCTTTAATTTTCATGATGTCTTTCCAAACTTAAAATTGTATTTCCACATGTAGCATGAGGTTACTGTATTGGACAACACAGGTTGGAGTGAAGTACTTCCTAGATTCATTTACTTATGGAGATAAGATTTTCACAATAGTTTGGAATATTTTTTACGGTTCAGTTTATGTAGTTGCTCTGCATAGCTTTCCAACTCCCTTAATTGCATATTATTCAAGATAAATTTTCTCTAGTTGCTGAGAACATTCTTAATCTCTGCTAGTGAATTAGTGACACCAGAACATTATGGTATAAAATTAGTAAATGTGTAGAAATAACTAAGATACTTCTAGACTCACAGAAGTATCTGCTTAGTGGCTTAGTAAAAGAGTATGGACCTAAAGATCCTAATTAGTGTCTAAGTGCCATCATTATGTAATGTACAAATTGTTTTCCTCCTAGGCCTCAGTTTTTCCATCTTTACATGAAACATTTCTGTCATAAAATTATTTTCTAAAAACATGAGAACAAAAGTATGAGAAAATTGTGATAAATACTTTGAATCATGCCTTAATAATCATTATCACCATCATCATCAACATTTATCAAAATGCTTATATTTGAATAGAAAATATTCTCTCTAGTACAAAAAATAAGTTTAGGCAACCAAGTGTTGTGTATATATAGACACATTGTAATGTCACCTGATATTAGGAATTAGTTGATTACAACTTCTTTATCGATGCATTTCTTTGCTCTGAAGTTTTGTGTTTTAACCAAAATCACTTACCTATAGTATGTAAAATGAGAATATAAAATAGTTAAAGGAAACATGTATACTAAAGGCTTTTTTCTTGAAATTATTTCTAACCAAAAATGTATGCCTCATGTGAAACACTTTTAGTTGCTGGAGTAATATTCATTGGAATTTAGTTATTTACTTGAAGACAAAAGGGAATAAAACTTTTCCAGTAAAAACTAGTTTAAATTATTTTAATCAGAAACTAAATACCTTAACACAACTTCCTGTAATTAGAAACGGGACTCAAATTTTAGTGTAAGGTGTCAGGAAGGGGTCCATTTTCTGCTTTCTGCACATGGCTAGCCAGTTTTCCCAACACCATTTATTAAACAGGGACTCCTTTCCCCATTGCTTGTTTTTGTCAGGTTTGTCAAAGATCGGATGGTTGTAGATGTGTTGTGTTGCCTCGGAGGCCTCTGTTCTGTTCCATTGGTCTATATCTCTG
>PVKV010037560.1:0-14689 GCA_004027835.1 Alouatta palliata
ACCTCAGACCTCCCTCCCCAACATTAGACCTCCCTCCCCAAGATTGGACCTTCCCTGACATTAGACCTCCCTCCCCACCTCAGACCTCTTTCTCCACCTTAGACCTTCGTCCCGGCCTTAGACCCCCATTCCTGATCTTAGGCCTTTTTCCCTGGCCATCCAGCTATCTCTTAAACATGAGCCCATCGTGAGAACAATGGTCTCAGGCCTCCAGGCCCTCCTGTAGGGTGAACATGAGGAGGGGTCAGGAAGAAGAAAATGAGAAAAGAAACAGACGGGTGCATGGGGGTCACAACCACGAGACTGAGCGGGGGAGAGGAGAAAGCGCAGCCCCACACACTGCTCCAGACCACGAGCCGGAGGGGGGCCTGGGGAGCAGGCGGCTCGGATAGGCTGACCAGAGCAGGACAAGCTTGTCCGAGCCCCACGGCAGCCAAGGTCAGAGCAGGCCAGCAGAGGGAGCACAGCGCATCAGGGCTGCGGAGTGAGATGGGGAAAGGTCTCCAGATACTGCAGGAGATGCCAGACGCAGCCACACTCACCCGTGAGGAGACCCTCGGACACCCTGGAAAAGGAGCAAACAACACCTGGCAACCGGTGGGCTCCCAGCGACCTTGGATGCCTGTCGACCACAGGGACAGCAGGCCCCAGCTTGCAGAGCAGACCTCACAGGCGCCAGCGCCCAAGGAGACACAAACGCAGAGGCGCTCGCGGCTCACCCATCTTTTTTTATTTTTCACCCTGTGGGACACTTCCGCTCCTTTATCAGGCCACAGAGAAGTTTTGGAACAACCCAAATGATCAATATCACATAGACAGTCCTCTGACCAAAATGCATTAAATAATCTCTAGCAACAAGAATCCCACGAGGTGACAACCGCACCAGCGTATCACCTCTTTCTGTTTTTGGGGGACGGAGTCTCGCTCCGTCAGCCAGGCTGGAGTGCAGTGGTGTGATCTCGGCTCACTGCAACCTCCGCCTCCCAGGTCCAAGTCCTCAGCCTCCCGAGGGTCTGGGACTACAGGTGCGCGCCACCACACCCGGCTCATTTTTGTATTTTTACTAGAGACAGTATTCCACCATCTCTACTCTGCCCGCCTCAGCCTCTCAAAGTGCTGGGATTACAGGCGTGAGCCACCGTGCCTGGCCCTTTTTTTTTTTTTTAAGAGGCAGGGTCTCACTCTGTCCTCCAGGCTGGAGTGCAATGGTGATCACAGCTCACTGCAGCCTCAACCTGCCGGGCCCCAGCGATTCTCCTGCCTCAGCTGCGCAAGTAGCTGAGACTACAGGAATACGCTGCCACACACGGCTAATTTTTTATTTTTCTGTAGAGTCAGGGTCTTACCCTGTTGCCCAGGCTGGTCTCAAACATCTGGCCTCAAGTGATCCTCCCGCCCTTTGACACTTTGAAGCCAAACACTGGCTTCTCTCCGGCTACGAAAGTCTTAGATGGCATCTTCCAGGAGAAAGTTGTTTTGTCTACATTGAAAATGTGTTACTGGCCGGGCACAGTGGCTCACGCCTGTAATCCCAGCACTTTGGGAGGCTGAGGCTGGCAGATCACCTGAGGTCAGGAGTTCGAGACCAGCCTGGCCAACATGATGAAACCCCATTTCTACTAAAAATACAAAAATGAGCTGGACGTGGTGGCGCGCACCTGTAGTCCCAGACACCAGGGAGGCTGAGGCAGGAGAATCGCTTGGACCCAGGAAGTGGAGGTTGCAGTGAGCCGAGACCATGCCATTGCACTCCAGCCTGGGCAATGAGCGAAACTCCGTCTCAAAAAAAAAAAAAAGAAAGAAAAGAAAAAGAAAATCTGTTGTTCAGGGTAGCCATTTTCAGCAATGTTCTTAGCTTCGCAGAACCGGGGATCCTGTAATCCTACCCTAGGATTCAAGGTGGAGGAACCGTCCGTACATGTGGGATGGCGGAGACAGTCCAGGTCTCTGCGGGAAAAGCAGAGAGAAAGGCAGTCAGGCACCATGAGTTTCCAGGCTACTGCCCCAGATCTCTGGACAGTCCAGAGACAGCGCTCTGTCCTGCCCTTCAGCGGCCGGTGGTATCAGTAGTTCAGAGACATTTGGGATTCCTAGGAATCCTGAGTCAGAAGCCCGAGGGGCCTGAAGATGAAGCAGAGTCGGGAGCACTGCCAGGGACCACCACGTGCCTCATTCCAAATCACCACCTTCATTCCATCTGCCATAATTTTATTTATTGAGTCAGATCATTTATCCTCTAAATAACAAATAGCAATGTTGACTATAGACGATGGCTTTCCACTTACATGATATGGCGGCGTGTTATTAGATTTTGCTATGATTTCTGCCAAATGAGTGATACTTCCTTACCCCACATGTGCGGTTGTTGGAAGGGCCTTCCGAATCCTAGATGCTGTGTCACCAGAAGATGACGGGCACGGGCACAGCCCACAGGACGCCTGCAAGAGTCACGCTCCTGCCACTGACCACCTCTGGGCTTTTAGTGCCGAAACTTCAAAGAACGTACGCATCTCTTATTACGCTTTCTAGCAATATTTATACAGGAACGTTTCGTATTTATATCCCAAAAATCAATAAAAGGCTTTTAACAAAACAGTGTATGGGAAAAGTCTTGAGTCGCATTGCAGAAACAATGAGTAGACGGCTGTAATACTGTGAGGGTGTTTTGCAAAGTTTGAGGATCAGCAAACAGGTGTGGGCGCAGCCAGGGTGGGGCTGGGGTGCAGGAGGCCTGCCGTCCTCCCTGCTGGACCCTGTGTTCAGGAAGCCATGGGCATCAAATGTTACACTCACTTTTTTTTTTTTTGAGATGAAGTCTTACTCTGTTGCTCAGGCTGGAGTGCAGTGGCACGATCTCTGCTCACAGCAATCTTCACCTCCTGGGTTCGAGCGATTCTCCTGCCTCAGCCTCCTGAGTACCTGGAATTACAGGCGCATGCTACCACACCCAGCTAATTTTTTGTTTGTTTGTTTGTTTTTGTATTTTTAGTAGATATGGGTTTTCACCATGTTGGCCAGGATGGTCTCTATCTCCTGATCTCAGCCTCCCAAAGTGCTGGGATTACAGGCATGAGCCACCGTGCCCAGCCTCATTTTTTTTTCAAATTTTTTGTTTTTTTGAGACAGGGTCTCCCTCTGTTGCCCAGGCTGGAATACAGTGGTATGATCGCAGCTCACTGCCATGGGTCTGGGAGCCTCGACCTCTGGAGCTCAAGCAATCCTCCCATCTCAGCCTCCCGAGTAGCTGCGACCATAGGCGTGGGCCACCATGCCTGGCTACTTCTTGTATTTTTTTGTAGAGATGGAGGTCTCACTATGTTGCCCAGTCTAGTTTTGAACTCCTGGGCTCAGGTGAGCCTCCCACCTTGACCTCCCAAAGTGCTTGGATTAAGATGTGAGCCACCACACCTGGCCACGTTTCTCATTTAAAATAGATTCTTGGCTGGGCCCGGTGACTCACGCCTTTAATCCCAGCCCTTTGGGAGGCCAAGGTGGATGGATCACTTGAGGTCAGGAGTTTGAGGCTAGCCTGGCTAACATGGTGAAACTCTGTCTGTACTAAAATGCAGAAATTAGCTGGGTGTGATGGCGGGCACCTGTAATCTCGGGTGGCAGAGGCTGCAGTGAGCTGAGATCACATCACTGCAGTCCAGCCTGGGCAATGAAGCAAGACTCCATCTCAATAAAATAGAATAAAATGGATTCTCAAATAACGGTTGTGTAGGGAATCCTGGTTCTTGGGTTCTTGACAGCAGTGAGGGCGTGTGTGTGAGCACCAGCAGCGCCCACTTAGGTTTTTCTCAGATGATATGTATTCCATGGCATGGACTGCCCTCTTTTTCAAATTTTCTGTTGACTTTCCATGCTCAGTGTTGGGGATGTACAGGTCACGATATGACTGTGGGTAATCGCCACCATCCTCACTCTTCAGCAAATCCTTCCCATGTCTGGAGAGGCTGAAACAAAACAAAATTTATAATCCTTTGAGTATTGTATATTATAAAGTAACCAGGATCTAGATTTTTTTTTTTTTTTTTTTTTTTTTTTTTTTTTTTTTTTTTTTTTTTTTTTTTTTTTTTTTTTTTTTTTTTTTTTTTTTTTTTTTTTTTTTTTTTTTTTTTTTTTTTTTACATTTTACCAATTGGAAGATTTTATGTTCAATGTTTCCAAAATCTTCTGCCTGTGACTATCGTCCTGGGGATGAGAAATCTTTAGGGAGGAGGACTTTGGGGACCACCGTCCTCCTGGGACGTGTGAGGCACGGGCTGCTGAGATGGCGCTAGCACGCCCACTCCCTGCCCCTCTTACTGAGCTGCTTTCTCCTCCAGGGGGTGATGTGGCACCTCCCAGATGGGACACAGCCTGCTGTCCCCACTCCAGTCAGAAAGCAGGAGTGAGACTGGCCAGGACCAGACGCCCGGGCTGGGAGGTGCTTTGCTGCCATCTGCTGGGGCAGCAGCCTCCGTGGACCCCGTGCCGGTGAAAGCGCAAAGCCACTGTCCACGTGAAGGCCGTCCACATCCTGGCAGTGCCCCTGAGGGGTGGCCTCCTGCCACCACCCAGGGAGCCGCAAAGCCACCCTGCACTGGCGTTGCCTCTGAATCCATCTCGATGTGAGACAGAGGAGGACCGAACGGAGTGGGCCCAGTGTGTGCTGCTCAGCCTGGTCTTGGCAAATGGGCTCCATCCAGCCCCCATCCTCAGGGGCCAGGTGGAGCCCCGTCTTCCTGGCAGAGCTGGAGGAGGTGTGGGTGGAGTGGGACCCAGCTGGGAGTCCCAGCCCTGAGGCCAAGGGCAGGCCCATGTCCAGCACCCCACAGTCCAGCATCCTTAGACCAGGCCCAAGAGAAGCCCCGCTCCTGAGCAGGGGGAGGACAGGGGAGGGCGGCGACTCAGGCAGAGTGGGAAGGCGCCTCCCAGAATGGGAAGGAAGGGCTCCAGCGTTTCCCAGCTCCAAGCCCACTCCGCTTTCGGCCTCTTAGCTGTGGTCCCCCAGGGCGTGGCTTCCCCAGGGGCTCCAGCCAGCAGTTCCTCAGCAAACATGCTCAGGGTTTCAGGGTCGGGGATCAGACTCTGCCCCCAGAAGGCTCTGAAATGTGTCAGGATGGGACACGGTGACGCCGATCAGGTTTCTGGTAGGTCTGCGGGGGTGAGGCCTGCGTCCCCTCGGAGGCTGGCGTGCGCTGCCTGGCACAGAAAGTAGACAACCCCTCAGCTCCGCCGTCTTTGTTCACCGGCTGGAATAATTCTGCGATGATAAACTTCCCTCTCATGCCGTTTGGCTCCCCAGAGGCCCGTTTGCACAGGAAAAACAGAATTAGCACTGGATTTTTGGTTCTTGTGTTTTATTTATACATTTTAAAAATGTAAGTTTGTTGCCGGGATCCCCTAAGAATGATCAGTTAATTTTTTTTTTAACTCAGGAATTTAAGAGGTGAGTTTAGTAAGCTCAAACTGTCTCATATTCCGTACATACGTGTTTCTGGGATCTCAAAGCCTCCCGTTCCGAGAGGGGCAGAGCGGAAGCCACTTCCCACAGATCACAGCCGCCCCACCCGTCCCGGGCATCCTGCCTTGCCTGGAACTCCTGGGCTCAAATGGTCCATTGCCTTTCCCTAGTGTGGAAAAAACGCCTCCAGAAAAGAGGCTCCTCCTCTGGGCCGGCAGCTGCAGCCACCAGAGCATTCTCTTCCTCACCTCCCAGGGCCCACAGCCCAGGGTTATGGCGCGACCCCAGTTCAGGGTGGGAGCTGTGCATTGCTCAGCTGGAACCAACTGAGGCTCCAGAACCAAGAGGGCCCTTCCATGCCAAGCCCAGGGAGGAGGAGCCTGTTGACAGTGCTGTCCATGGGACCTGGTGGGCAAACAGGCGGGGGTGAGAGCTGGGGTCCCAGAAACCCGGGTCCTGTCTGCGTGTGATCCGGTGGGCGCGGCCACCGTGCTGGGCTGTCCCGAGAGGCCCCGGAGGACACATGCTGCGTAGGCTGTCTCTGCAGTATTCATGCTAGCAGCAGGCAACTCAGACATGAAACTAGGCAAGTCACTGCATACACCATGGCACTGTACATAATAAAACACTCAGGAATAAATGTAGCCAAAGAACTGCGAGACTTGTCTACTCAAAACTAGAAAACATTGCTGGAAGAAATTCAGAGGACACGACTGAAGAGAAAGTCATCTCCGCCTCACTCCCCAAGCTGACCTGCAAATTCAGGGCAATCCCATCACAATTCTGCCTGGGGGCTGCCCTCCCCACGCCGGCGCTCTGTGCCCAGGACACAAAGACTGCTGGGTGGGCTTGTGTGTTGAGGGGAGGGGCTCTGCTCCTGCCTGTGGCCTGCGGCCCTGCTCAGTGCATTCCCAGCATTGAAGAATGACCTCTCCCAGGGCCCGGCAGTGGGGGCAACCTTCGTCCAGATGTAGGAGGCAGGACTCAACTCAGGAGGCAGGTTTGGACACTGGACAAAAGTGAAGACTAGCTAAAACAGGTGTAGGGTGTTTTAGCTAGTAAGACACGCCCACCAGTATGCAAAGTCGTTTCACTATTGCCATGGCAACACACCCAGAAGTTACCGCCCCTGTCCGTGGCCACGACGGGACAACCTGGAAGTCACCACCCTCATCCTAGAGATTTCTGCATAAACCGCCCCTTAAGTGGCATGTAAGTAGAAGTGGGTGGGCTGGGTGCCCTGGCTCATGCCTGTAATCTCAGCACTTTGTGAATCTGAGTGGGAGGATCACTTCAGCCCAGGAGTTCAAGGCTGCAGTGAGCCCTGATGGTACCCCCAGACTCCAGCCTGGGTGACAGAGCAAGACCCCGTCTCAAAAAAAAACTGGGTATGCATATGCCCTCAGCCCTGGCTCAGCGGCGACTCCAGGTGTACTGCCTGCGGGGTGGCCTGCCCTGAAGGAGCTTCCGTCACAGTTCCTGTCTAGGCTGGTTGCAGGGGTTCACTTCTGGAATCCCAGCACTTTGGGAGGCCAGTGTGGGCAGATTGCTTGAGCCCACACATTCAAGACCAGCCTGGACAACATGGCAAAACCCCGTCTCTACAAAAAAAAAAAAATACAAAAGTTAGCTGGGTGTGGTGATGCACGTCTGTAGTCCCAGCTACGCAGGAGGTTGACATGGGAGGGTCACTTGAGCCCAGGGGGTTGAGGCTGCAATGACCTACGATGGCACCACTGTGCTCCATCCTGGGAGGCAGCAAGATCCTGTCTCAAAAAATAGAACGTTTCTAACACACAGCTCAGCCTTGAATTCTTTCCTGAGCTCAGCCTCAGTTTTGGGGCTCCCCTGTGGGGCCTCACTGCTGCTCTGGAACATCCAGGTGCCCACCTGTTTCCTGACTGGGGTCAGCATTTTGATGATTCAATTTGCAGTATTCAGTTGTTTCGTGGGGACTTTTCGGAACCCTGTGAATACACCACAGATAAAACACCTTGGAAATGGAGAAACCTGTTCTTCCCTAATAGGGAGCGCAGCCCTCCCCGGCATCTGCCTGACAAGTGCTGGCACGTCTAGAGCCCTGCAGGACCAGCTTCCCTCCCGCTGTCACCCCCGCCCACGCCTTGGCGAATGGCTTCTTCGTTAGCACTCCTCAGTCACCCCGTTTCCTGCCCCGACTCCAGTGACAGACACGCAGCGCTTCCTTTCTTTGAATAATTGCTCTCACATTTTCGACGTGGATATTTGACAAAGTCCAGAGTCAATAAAAATCTCTACCTTCTTCCTGAGAAATACAAAGGCAGTAAAAGTTTTTTGTTTTTCTTTTTGTTTTTGAGACAGAGTCTCGCTCTGTCACCCAGGCTGGAGTGCAGTGCCACGATCTCAGCTCAGTGCAACCTCTGCCTCTTGGGGTCAAGTGATCGTCCTGCCTCAGCCTCCCGAGTAGCTGGATTACAGGCACGCACCACCACGCCTGGCTAATTTTTGTATTTTTAGTAGAGAGGGGTTTCAATGTGTTGGTCAGGCTGGTCTTGAACTCTTGCCCTCGTGATCCACCTGCCTCAGCCTCCCAAAGTGCTGGGATTATAGGCGTGAGCCACCATGCCCAGCCTTTTTTTTTTTTGAGATGGAGTCTTATTCTGTTGCCAGGCTGGAGTGCAGTAGTGCGATCTCAGCTCACTGCAAACTCCGCCTCCCAGGTTCAAGTGATTCTCTTGTCTCAGCCTCCCGAGTAGCTGGGACTACAGGCGTGCACCACCATGCCCAGCTATTGTTTTTTTTTTCATATGTTTAGTAGAGACAGGGTTTCACCATGTTAGCCAGGCTAGTCTCGATCTCCTGACCTCATGATCTGTCCACCTCAGCCTTCCAAAGTGCTGGGATTACAGGCGTGAGCCACCGCGCCCGGCCTGGATATGCTAAAGTCTTTTCCGAAGTGGTTGAACCAGCGATATTTCCATCCGCTCGGTGTGAGAGCTCTAGCCGCTCCATCTCCTCATCAGCATTTGATATGTTTCATCTTTTCAAATTTTAGGCATTGTAGTGGGTGCACAATGGCGTGTCACTGTAATTTTAATGTATATCTTCCTAATGACTAACGACATCGAGCATCTTTTTATGTGCTGTTCACCACCCGTGTATCTTCACTGGTGAAATAATCTGTTCAAATCCTGGTCCATTTCTAAATCGGATTATTTCCGTTGAGTGCCGAGGGTTCTTTGTATGCTCTGGATACAAGTCCAGTTATGTGACTGGATCAGTTAGGTGATTTACAAGAATTATTTCCAGTCTGTGGCTTGTCTTTTTATTCTCTTAACAGTGTATTTGAAGAGCATAAGCTCCTAATTTTGATGAAGTCCAATTTATTGATCTTTTTCTTCTACAAGTCATGATTTTAGGGTTATATTTCAGAAATGTAACTCAAAAATGACAAAGATTCTTCTCTTAGGCTTTCCTTTAGATGGCTTATCATTTTAGGGTCCGGCTGTGATCCATTTTGGGATGAGTTTTGCACACGGTGCGAGATTCATTTTTTGCATATAGATGCTGGAAAGATCGCCATTGCTTCACTGAAGTGCTTCTGCGCCTTTACTTAAAATCAAATGACAATAGACGCACGGGTTGGTTTCTGGGCTCGGTTGGTCTGTATTTCTGTCACTGTCAATACCTGACTGTCTCAACTGCTATAGACTTGCAGTAGGCCTTCAAGTCAGACGGCGGAGGTCCTCTCAATCTACTTTTCTTTTGCAAGGTGGTTTTGGCTGTCGGTCCTCTGCATTTCCATATTAATTTTAGAGTCAGCTTGTCAGTTTCCACCAAAAAAAAAAAAAACTGCTGGAATTTTGACTGGGTTGCACCGACCTGTATAGTTCAAGCTGGAGAGTGTATCTCAGCAATACTGCGTCTTCCGATGCATAAGCAAGGTCTGTCTCCACATGGACTTAGGGGTTGAATTTCTCTCATCAGCGTTTGGTAGTTTTCAGTGTTCAGGTCTTGCACATCTTTTACCAGAATTATTTGTATTTCATATTCTTGATGCTGTTTTAAGTGATGTTTTACATTTCAATTTATAATCGTCCATTATTAGAATATAGAAGTACAATTGATTTATATAGCTTCATCTTGTATCCCACTAGTTCTAGTTGCTTTTCTGTAGATTCTATCAGATTTTCCACATGGGTAATCACGTCAATGGCAAATAAAGACAGTTTTATTTCTGCCTTTTCAATATGGATGCCGTTTATTTGTTTATTTATCATTTATCTAGCTATCCTTTTTGCCACTGGCTAGAAGCTTCGATATAATGTTGCCCCTTTTCCTGCTCTTAAGGGAAAGCATTTGGTCTTTCATCATTTAAATATGATGTTACGTGTAGATTTTTCTTTTTTTTTTTTTTAATTGAGACAGGGTTTCACGGTGTTGGCCAGGATGGTCTCGAACTCTCGACCTCGTGATCCACCCGCCTCGGCCTCCCAAAGTGCTGGGATTACAGGCGTGAGCCACCACGCCCGGCCGATTTTTCTTTTTTTTTAATTTAATTTAATTTAATTTATTTTATTTATTTTTTATTTTTAAGACAGGGTTTCACCATGTTGGTCAGGCTGGTCTTGAACTCCCGACCTCAGGTGATCTGCCCGCCTTGGCCTCCAAAGTGCTTAGATTACAGGCGTGAGCCACCACACCCGGCCAGCTGTAGATTTTTCATAGATGCCCTTTATCCAGTTGAGGAAGTTCTCTCTTCTTCAATTTTTCGGAAGTGTTTTTATAGAATTATTACTGGTTTTCCTTAAATGAGACATTGAGTTTGCAGTGAACCATCATGGCTCACTGCACTCCAGCCTAGATGACAGAGGGAGACCCTGTCTTGAAAAAAAAAAATGTAGGTTCTGGCCAGGCGCAGTGGCTCAGGCCTGTAATCCCAGCACTTTGGGAGGCCGAGGTGGGTGGATCACTTGAGGTCAGGAGTTTCAGACCACCCTGGCCAACATGGTGAAACCTCGTCTCTACTAAAAATATAAAAATTAGCCGGGCGTGGTGGTGTACACCTGTAGTCCCAGCTACTCGGGAGGCTGAGGCATGAGAATCACTTGAACTGGGAGGCAGAGCTGAGATTGTGCCACTGCACTCCAGCCTGGGCGACAGAGCGAGACTCCATCTCAAAAACAAAAAAATGCAAATTCTGATCAGTGGGTTTTCCATGAAGGCATCACTTGTGCAACGTGACCCCCCACATGAGGAAGGAGCTGAGAAACCAAGAATGGGGCCGACAAATTTTGTCTGTCCGGAGAGGGCGCTCCGCTGGGGAACCTGCTGCCAGGAGTGTGTGGCCTTGGGTGGAACAGGTACAGCTCGGCTCCCTTGCTCCCCGGACCCAGGGCTCAGCTTCTGTAGGGAAAGGGTCTGTGTGCTCCACAGTTAAAGGCAAGGGTGCCAAGTGCGTCCTCACCTGTGATCTGTGTAATAACGTGAGACTGCTTTGATGGAAAGGCAGGACTCACGGCGAGTGCACGTGCTTACACTCAGGACAGTAAACAGCAGGAATCGGGGGGCGTTCCTGGGACTGCAGTTCATTGGAAGTCTGCACGGTGGGTTAGAACCCAGCACAGAGTCACTCCTGTCTCCACGGTGGGTCTGCGGCAGGTCTCAAGAGTCTGCATTTCAAAAGTTCCGGGGTGAAGCCCTCGCTCCCAGCTCACGGAACACACGTTAAGAGGGTTCCGCCTTCGCTACCGAGCCGTGTCCGTCATCCTTTCAAAGGGAATCTGTCCTTTCTCTCCAGCTGCTTTAAACATTTTTTGGTTTTTGGTTTTCTGCAATTCTGCTGCAATGTGTTTTGAGGTAGATATCTGGGTTCTACCGTGCCTCTTGGATAAGTGATTCATGTTTCTCACCTATTTGGAAAACAGTTATCAGCCAATATTTCTTCAAAACATTCTCACCTTCTTCCAGGATCTTCTGCTAGAACCCCAGCTGAACTGATAGTAGATGTTTTCTGTTCTACTTCCTAACCTCTCTTTCATATTTCCCATCTCTGGGATACATTCTGAGTAATTTCTTTAGATCTGTTCTTTAAATCACCAGTTCTTCAACTGTGACTAGTCTGCTGTTTAACAGTCCATTGAGTTTTAAATATTAGTAGTATCTGTTTCATTTCTAGGAATTCCATCAAATTTCTCTAAAATCTTCTTTCTCTTTTTAGCTAAGATCTTACTTTTCACACTATAAATGTTTTGTTATAAACATTCTAAGCATACTTCCTCTATATTGTTTAGGGAATAATCTCAATATCCTGTGTCCTCAGGTTCAAGGGCTGCCCTTTTTCGTTCAGGATGTGTGTTTCCACGCACCTTATAACCTTTGACTCAGGTCATGCAGGAAAGCCTGGGGGTTTACCTGAAGCCTGGGAAGTCTTGGTTGGAGCCAAGAACTCCAGATAAGGTTATGTTGGCTCAACATGGTGAAACCCCGTCTCTACTAAAAATACAAAAATTAGCTGGGCGTGGTGGTGCGCGCCTGTAGTCCCAGCTACTCGGGAGGCTGAGGCAGGAGAATTGCTTGAACCCGGGAGGTGGAGGTTGCACTGAGCTGAGATTGTGCCACTGCACTCCAGCCTGGCGCCTGGCCACGGAATGAAACTCTTGTCTCAAAAAAAAAAAAAAAGATTATGTTGGCTCATGCCAGGTCCAGGCAGCAACCATCTTGGGGTCATGGTGATGTAATTTCTCCACATGGGGTTCTCCAGACCATACAGGGGGACGGCCTGAAATTATAAAGCTCAGTGGAAACGTTTCCTGTCAGAGCCTGGGCAGAATCCAGCGTTTCCCTTCTGTGGCTGGATTGTCGGATTCACCCACCTTCTCACTGGGTGCAGCCCTTTGAGGATCTAGAAGCCACAGAGGTCTCTGTCTGTATGGCCTGCGACCTGCCTCCTCTTCCTGAGGGCCTTTGAAGCCCGAGGCTTTGGATTTCTGGCATCAGCAAATTCCTTGGGAAGTGTCAGCTGAGCTGCTGCACTGAGGCCTCCCTTTATCTGTCATCCCTGGGGCTTTCCTTTTCTTTTTGGTAACGTCGGGCATGTGCCTGAGCAGCTATTTAAGTTTCACCTGGATTTATGAGGGAGGGTTTTCAGGATCTCTCCATCCCTCTGCACTGCTGCTGAGGAGCTGCCACTGTGAAGGCGAATGCTGTGACCAATCCGCCAAGATCCTCTTGGGGCTCCGTGTGCCGCTCCCCAGCTGCCGCACACATACACCTGCATCGTCCTCCAGAACGCCGCCCTTGGCTGATGAAAGCTCCTCATTCAGAGATGCCTGAGGACCACGTGCCACACCACAGGCAGCTCAGACCCACGTCTCTGCGGGAGCGGGAGCCTCTGGGCTGTGCCCGCCTCTCAGGTGTCCATGGGGCGGGGCTACGGCTCCAGCCCCCTTTGCCAGCTCCTTGCCCTCCCCACTTCCTGCACCTCTTTCCTGAGAGGTCTCCAGAAACCATGTGCAGCTCTGGCTGCGCCTCCGGGAGCTGGCCTGGGACAGGGGGCGCAGACGTGGTCCTGGGGCACAGACGCCGCAGTTGATCAGAATGCCACTGACTGTCTGGCGATGCCGTCAGCCCGGCATCCATGGCGCTGCAGCCATGGAGCTCCCACCTGTTGAGATTTGCTGGCCGTGGGCGGGAAGTTTGAGGGCAGGGCAGTGGCCAGAAGACCCTGACCACGGGGGCCCGTGAAGCTGGCTCGTGGGGAGCCGAACCCTGAGGGGGGACGCAGATGGACCTCCTGCAGCGGGCTGCTCACGACGCTGGTTCTCACGGGCACGCAGCAGCTGCTGGAGGGCTCCTTAGAGCACAGGTGGCTGAGCCCCAGGCCCAGAATTTCTGACTCCATTGGTCTGGGCCAGGGCCAAGGCTCCGTCTCACAAGCTCCCAGGTGGTCCCAAGGGCATACTCAGAGGACCACTGGCTTAGTACACAGCACCAGCGAGTTTTAAAATGAGTGAGCGAGTCCAGGCCCGCTGCTCCTGTCGGAAACACAACGGCTGCTTTGTTTCCTTATGTAAGCCAGTTCTCAGAGCCAGAGCCCACGATATGAAGGAGGGGCCAGGTCCGCTTGTGAAAGGCCTCAGGACTCCAGGTGTGGACATCAGCAACCCCCCCGTCCCTCCCCCAGGGATCCAGAGCTGCTTATCTGGACAACTGTGCCCTGGGGAGAGGAAGATGCCCAGGTAAGGATCTGAGCAGATGTGGACACCTGGGACACAGAGCACCCTCGGAGTCTCCCCGTCTGGGTAGGAACATGGGGACAGGAAGTATATGGAGTCCTGGCCCAGGTCTCAGCCCATCATTTCGCAGCCCAGGAATGTGTCATTGGAACAGGCATGCTCAACAGTGGGCGAATCCTCATGTGGGCTCTTTGGCCCATGGAGTGAAAATCACTGCAGTAGAAAAGACCAAATGGAAGCCTTAGAAACTACCCCTAGCCCCAGATAAATAAAGCGATACGACATCCTGGTCAAAATGGCAGCGTCAGCAACACCTCAGGTGCCTAAAGGGTGCAGGGGTGATGGTCACCATCTTCCCACTTAACTTCTGGTCAGATCCCTACAAGAGCTGGGTGGACTGTGGTGGACAGCAGCGGAGCCAGTGTTCCCCGGCAGCGCCAGCCCAGCTGCCGTGCTGTCTGCAGTCCTTCCTGGAGCAGACTCCCAGCCTCGGACGGTGGCCTGTGGCTCCTGGCTGGGTAAAGGGCTCTCCACTGCACCGGGAGGAGGTCAAGGCGGCTTCCGCTCACATGGGTGGACGGCGGCTCACAGACTCGCAGACACACGGACACTCGACCAAAGCGCAAACACGCAGCTCCGTTTACTGCCAGCATCGCACCCACCAGGCCTGACGAGCAGGAAGTGGCGGGTGCTCTGAACATCCTCCTAGGACACAGGCACTCTAGGGTGGGAGAGAGGCCGAGCCGAGATTCAAGGACTGGTCACGTCGTGAAGGTTTTAGGAGTCAGGCTGGGCGCGGAGGCTCACACCTGTAATCCCAGCACTTTGGGAGGCCGAGGTGGGCAGATCACCTGAGGTTGGGAGTTCGAGACCAGCTTGATCAACATGGCAAAACCCCGTCTCTACTAAAAATACAAAATTAGCCAGGTGTAGTGGCACATGCCTGTAATCCCAGCTACTCAGGAGGCTGAGGCAGAAGAATCGCTTGAACCTGGGAGGCGGAGGTTGTGGTGAGCCGAGATGG
>PVKV010037561.1:0-14703 GCA_004027835.1 Alouatta palliata
CTCAAAAAAAAAAAAAAAAGCATATCTGTTACTTTCTTCTGAGCTATTTGGAGGCCAGAGAAGAGACTTTCTCAAGATAATTAGTTTTCTTTTTAGAAGAAAAGATATCTTCAGGGCAAGCTATCTTCATGACCCATAGTTTTCTGCTTTTAATCCTGGAGTTTCTGGCTACTTGACCCCAGATTTATACCTGACCCCAAAATGGGACACCTCACTTGAGCTCTTTCAGCATAGCTTGACTGGTAGCCAGAGAAACTCTTTGGTTAAGGACTAGGGATTGGGGACGTTTTCAATCTACCATTTTTTCTAGAATTTTCCTCTTTCTAAGCCAAATGATTGTTCCCCCTTTTTTTTGGCCTTTCTTTTCTTTCTTTCTTTCTTACTTTCTTTTTCTTTCTTCTTTTTTTTTAAAGCTTATAGAACTAAAATTCTAAAGGGCCATTTCATGTGTGAGGAGTAAGGTCAGAATCAATGATGGTGGATGGAAAATAAAATAACTTGATCTGGTAATGTTTAAACATTTCATTAAAACATCTGTACAGAAGCTTAGATTTCTATGGAGTGTAATCTATCAATATTTTCTCTTATGCTTTTTGACTTTCATGCTTAGAATATCCATGACCATTCTAAATTTGTTTTACAAGTTTTTTATTTTACTTAAAGTATTAAATGTTATGTTCTTTGAACTTTATTTTGTAACAGGTATTAAGGTAGGCATCCTAACTTACCTGCCAACTTCCAAATGATTGTTAGGATTGCACATTTTCCCCAATTTAAACCAAATTTCCATATGTATTTGTACATTTGGACTTTATATTCTACTTAATTAATCCCTATATGTGGATTTAAAAAATAGTCTTCTATTTCAATTAGTACAGCATCACACTTTGTCTTACTGACTGAGGAGGAAATTCTCCTCTGTGAATTTGAAGGTTTCCTGAAGCCTGAGTTAGCTGCAGTATTGTATTTAGCCTCTAGAGGGAGATGTTACACAAATTGAATTTGATAGCCAAAAACAACCAAATCTTTTTGAAGAAGAGCTTTTTGCTTTACGCGCTGGGTAAACTCACTCACGTCTAGAGTGTCCATGTGGCTGAACTGTTTCCAGAAAAGACCTCCAGAAAATAGATTCCTGTTTCTCCACCGCTCAGACATGAAGCCCACCCTCATCTCAGTGCTTGTGATAATGTTTATGCTCAGTGAGTAAAGCCTCTCTTTAATCTGTTTTTCTATAGTCTTCCGATTTAGAATAACGTTAACGAATATTATCCCCAGTTTGTAAGGCTCTTCCTGATTCATAATTGTTATTATAGGAGGAACAAGAGCCCAAGGAGTGACTCAGCCCGAGAAGACCCTCTCTGTCTCTGAAGGCACCCCAGTGCAGCTGAAGTGCAACTACTCGTATTCTGGGAGTCCTTACCTCTTCTGGTATGTCCACTACCCCAAACAACGCCTCCAGTTACTCTTGAGACACACCTCTAGGGAGAGCGTCAAAGGCTTCACTGCTGACCTTAACAAAGGCGAGACATCCTTCCATCTGGAGAAACCATTTGCTCAAGAGGAAGACTCAGCCACGTATTACTGTGCTCTAAGTGGCACAGTAGCTGGTTTTGCAAGGAGGCAGAACACAAACCCTTCAGTTACAGGAGATATTTCTTTGTAAACTCTCTGTATGGCCACAGTGGGGCATTCTTTCTCCAGATATTAACATTAATTTTGTCCCCTAGGTATTATATCATCAGCTGTCAGTTAGCTATAGAATTACCTCATAATTTTGTCCAAAAATTCTCATTACCCTGCTTAAATTAATTTTCAAAATAGTAAATGTATTTATTTTGTCTAATAGTACTGGAAATACACTTTTGAAATAAAAACTATATTGCACGGCATAAAAAGTATTATTTTCTTGGTCCAGAGGTCCTGTCCAGGCTTCCATGGCACAGTCCTACCTCTCCAGCTCCTCTGCTTCCCCACATGATCCCTGCATGTGGTTGTCACCACATACCTGAGCACAATTCCTTAAAGTGCTCTGCTGTTTCATGGCTTGTGATTGTTCATCTTTCTGTAACTATTAGCTTTCTTCCCATGCGTTTCATAGACTGAGATAGGAGTATCTCAGTTAAAGTCCTGCCAGGAAAAACTAAACCCAGTAATTTGAACAATGAAGTTTAATGTAAAGATTTATTAAATAATAATAAGTAATTAACTTCTAATAGGTAAAAAGAATATAGGAACGCACATGTAAGCAGAAGTTCCTGTCTCTAGGACTAAGGTAGAATCCCAGGAAAGAAACACATTGGAATAAGCATGGCCCTTACCCCTCCTGCCAAGGCTATGATTCAGATCTCGTTGGGAGTGGGTAGCTGCAGCCTGCTAGAGGGTGGAGAAGTTTCCTGAGGTGCCAGAGAAAAATACTGACAAGCAGAAAAATAACTACCAGGATTCCAGCACAATTCACAGGAAGCCTGCAGAAGAGTGCTGCTGAACTTGCTGTGGTGGTTGTGAAACTTGCCAAGAAACCACCTGTCAGGTTGCCATGAACATTACGGGAGCAGAGTACCACTGTGTCCCACAGGCCAACCAAGCATGTAGGACAAGAAGTGTGGAAAACATACCAGAACCAGGAAGAGAAGCATCATCCTTCTGCAGGACCCTTCCAGCCCTCTCTACTGACAAAGCTTAATATCAAATATTTAGAGATTCCAGATCCAGTTCACAAATAAGGTAATGAGGGTGGACTTGGAGCTGAGAGGCAATACATTGGTAACTGTCACACCCTATCCCTCAGGCTACCGATCTTTCATATACATTCTTTATTTTATTTTATTTTTTTGAGATGGAGTCTCATTCTGTTGCCCAGGCTGGAGTGCAATGGCGTGATCTTGCTTCACTGCAATGTCCACTTCCTGGGTTCAAGCAATTTATCTGCCTTAGCCTCCTGAGTAGCTAGGACTACAGGTGTCTGCCACCATGCCCAGCTAATCTTTGTATTTTTAGTAGAGACAGGGTTTCACCATGTTGGCCAGGCTGGCCCCAAACTCCTGACCTCAGGTGATCCATCCTCCTCGGCCTCCCAGAGTGCTGGGATTACAGGCATGAGCCACTGAACCTGGCCCATATGCATCCCTACATGCATATTTGAACTTCCAAACAACAGTGAATTGACACTATGTTTCTACCTAACAAGCGAAAGCTGTCCTTGAACAAGTGAAGTTTTCGTTATTTCTCCCAAATGAGGCGATCCATAGTCCCAACAACCGCTGTATGAATCTCTGAATATATTAGCCACATCTCAAATTCAGAGGAAGTTCCACTGAATGTGCTGTTGTGTGCACACTAAATTATAAAGTTAATCTCCAATAATTTACATATAAAAGAATTATGATGAGAAAAAGAGAGAAGAAAATGGCAGCATATGCAAAGCAACACCTATATATGATGAGCAAAGAGAAAATATGGAAAGCTACTACATTCCTTGATTCCAGACTTGGTCCTGAGCTTTAATTGATATAGACAGTTTCCTTCTCTTGTTACCTGTTGTTTTTTTTTTTTTTTTCGAGACGGAGTTTTGCTCTTGTTGCCCAGGCTGGAGTGCAATGGCGCGATCTCGGCTCACCGCAACCTCCGCCTCCTGGGTTCAAGCAATTCTTCTGTCTCAGCCTCCCGAGTAGCTGGGACTACAGGCGCGTGCCACCATGCCCAGCTAATTTTTGTATTTTTAGTAGAGACGGGGTTTCACCACGTTGACCAGGATGGATGGTCTCGATCTCTTGACCTCGTGATCCACCCGCCTCGGCCTCCCAAAGTGCTGGGATTACAGGCGTGAGCCACCGCGCCCGGCCTCTTGTTACCTGTTTTATATTCTTCTGCCCTCAGCCACATCATCTGTGGATTGGGGTTATTTGCCTGGTGGAATGACAAAAATCTCCATTCTCAAAGAGTCTGAGTTCTCAACAGTCCTGCCTTTTAATTTGTTGCTATAGATTTCCCTTAACTTTTACCATTGGGCATGAAAGTGCTAATAGGTGCTACTTAAAAAATGCCCTGGACTTGTGTCAGCTTGCTGAGAATGATGGTTTCCAGGTTCATCCATGTTCCTACAAAGGACACGGACTCATCGTTTTTGATGGCTGCATAATATTCCATGGTGTATATGTGCCACATTTTCCCTGTCCAGTCTGTCGTCAATGGGCATTTGGGTTGGTTCCAGGTCTTTGCTATTGTAAACTGGGCTGCAGTGAACATTCGTGTGCATGTGTCCTTATAGTAGAACGATTTATAATCCTTTGGATATATACCCAGTAATGAGATTGCTGGGTCAAATGGAATTTCTATTTCTAGGTCCTTGAGGAATCGCCAACCGCATATTCTCACTCATAAGCGGGTGCAGAACAATGAGAACACATGGACACAGGGAGGGGAGCATCACACACTGGGGTCTGTCGGGGAGAAAAAGGGAAGGGACAGCGGGGGGGTGGAGAGTTGGGGAGGGATGGCATGGGGAGGGATGCCAGATATAGGTGATGGGGAGGAAGGCAGCAAATCACACTGCCATGTGTGTACCTATGCAACAATCTTGCATGTTCTTCACATGTACCCCAAAACCCAAAATGCAATTAAAAAAAATATATATATATATAATGTCCTGGGATTCAGATGTAGCTCTCTCTATACCTGTTGTATAGCAGCATCTCAATTCCCCTTAGTAATTGGTATCAATAACTCCAGCCAGTAATCTCTTTTCCCCCTTGTTTGTTCAGAGGCATACCTAGGACAAAATGGCCACATACCAGTGCCATCTTTCAATGCAATTGAACCATTTTGTTGGGTCTCCTGGTAGACATATTCTTCCCTTTAGAGAATAAGACCTTCAAATGAACACAGCTCAAAGTCACAAAGACAGAGGCAAAAATTCTGCCAAAGGGCTACTGGTAATAGGAGTGAGAGAATCCATTCTCAGGACCACTTCCTTGATGTCTGAACCCATGCATTCTGGCTATGAGGGGGACAATACCATATAATGATTTTTGATGTAAACCAGATACTGCATCTTGGAAGATAGAACCCTATCTTTTCAGGGTGTCTTCAAACTAGTGTCATAGCTCAATCAATAAGCCACTCCACATTTCAACAGGCCAACCACTTGTGCATTGTAAGATATGTGATAAGATTATATGATTCCGTAAGCATGTACTATTTTGCAGTAAAATTAGTTCCTCCATCAGAATAAATACTGTGAGGATTATTCTGGTGGTGAATTAGGCGTTCTGTAAGTTTATGAAGAAGGGGTCAGCAGAAGCATAACACACATAAATTCATATGCAAGTGTATGTGTCTACTTGAATGAGGACATATCTCAGTCTCTCTATGATAGAAGAGCAACCAACAGGTGTCTGGTTGGTTCCCTGGGGCATGACGTCATACGAGGAGCTCAGTATTTGTCTCTGTGGTTTACGGATTAGGCACTCAGCAGTAGCATTAGCTAAGTTAGCCCTAATAAGGAGAAATCCTTGCTTTTGAGCTCATGCATAATATCCATCCCTGCCAGCAGGGCCACTTTTTTCATGTGACCATTGAGCAAGCACTGGCATGGCTGGGGAGAATGTGACACATCCATGAAGGGCATCATTGTGTCCATTATAATAGTTTCTACTGCATTTGTTTTCCCTTGGCCAGTATTCACATTGAGCAAAATTATCTTGAGAGTCTTTGTTCATTCTGAGAGGTCCATTAAGATACCTCTTTCCTAAATTCCCTTGTCATCTATCTTTTAAGCCTATTCCTTCTAGTTCTCTTGCCATCCCACTAAACCATCAGCAAGTTCCCATGAATCAGTGTAGATTAGCACCTCTGGCCTTCTTTCACCAGATAATTTGGACAACCAAAATGCACCACTTGAAGGAGTAAGGAACTCCCCAGGAGGAGACAGCATGGATTACAGAAGAAGAGACAGTAAGAGAAGTTGGTGTCAAAGGAATCTGAGCCACCTACTCACGGAGCTGACTTGCACCTTATGGATCTGCCTCAATGTGGTCTCTTATGTACAATTTCCACTTGATGATTGATTGCTTCTGGGCATGCCCAACATTACAGCTGATTAGGTCAGACAACACTTGGTTCTTGGTCATCTATTTTTCCTAAATGAGACATTTAGACTTCACCGAGGTAAACTAGCAAGCCAGAAGCTGTTCTTCTAAAGGAATAGTCATTTATAGAAAAGGGAAACTATGCCCCCAACTACTAGAGGACTATGCTGTGACTCTCCATTGGTACTTCCCAGAGTCTCCATAGAGCATTCTTACTTTCCATGGAAACTTTGAATATCATTGTTGGATTTGCTGAATCATAAGACCGATATGGTGAAATGGATTGTACTGAAACCTGAAATTGTAGAGCCTCCTGTTGCTCTGGTGTCCACTGAAAACTGGCAGCTTTACAGATGACTCTGTAAATAAGCTAAAATAGCACACCCCCATGTGGTATTGATTGTCTCCAAATTAAAAAAGCTAGTCAAATATGTGCCTCTTTTCCTGTGGTAGGTGGTGTGGGGTGCAGCAACATGGCTTCCTCCTTGGAAGAGGTATCTCAATGTTCTCTGAGCTGTTGAACCTCTAGAAACTTCACTGAAGTGACAAGTCCTGAGTTTTTGTGGGGTTTATCATTAAAGGTATTGATCTTCGACTTCCAGCTCAAGAGCCTCTTATATTTTAAGCATGTCATCACTTCTGGAGCTACTCGCCCCCTTCCTGACAACCCTACAATATGCTCTGGTAACCATCACAGTATATTAACACTTTATCTTATCTCCTCTTCCTATTGAGCACAATGTTCCAGAGAAGAGCCATTATGTTATCTCTGGCTTTGACGTAACCTTCTAACACAGTATGGAGCACACAATACGTACACTGTAAAGGAATGCTGAATAAATTCATCTAGACAAATATAAAAATTAGCAATCCTCCCCTATGAGTGTGTGCGTCGACCTCCACTAATGTGATTTCACTGGTTTCTTCAGGGAACCATGTCAAACCAATTAATGTAAGCAAACGGTATGTTCACCTGGGCAAACAGATGCCTAATAAGAGTTTGCTTAATTGGAAAAATAGTTTGCTTATGAAGACAACAGTATTATCAGTAAAACTCACCTCAAAACTTTTGGTACATCCTTCTGCCAGTCCTAAACTCATACATTGTGACCTTCGCCCACTCCAAACTGGCTCTCAGCTTTGAAATACCTACCTTAAATTGCTTGAGAACAAACAAAACTCTGTAAATATTGCTCCATAACTTACTGATCTGAGATACTTCTAATGTAAAATATAAAAGTTAAAAAATGGAGAAAATATTTGAGAACTAGAGCTAGATAGTGAGTTCTTAGACATGAACCCAAAAGTTCTTAGACATGAACCCAAAAGTTCTTTTATTGAAGGCCAATTTATCAATTTTTCTTAAAAATTTTTTTTCTATGAAAGAAAAAATTGATAAATTGGCCTTCAATAAAATAAAACCTTGGCATTGTGGAATGATCTTGTTAATGGAATAAAAGGTAACCTCTAGACAGAAAGAAAATGTTTATAAATCACACATTAGACAGAGGTCTTATATCTAGAATAAATAAAGAGCACTCAAATCTCAATGTAAAAAACAAATAAATAATCCAATTAGAAATAGAACAGATAGTTCACCAAAGTAGAAATATGGGTGAAAAACAAGCAAATAAAAAAATGTTCAATATTATTCTTCAATAGCAAAATGAAAGTGAAAATCATAATGAGATATCACTATGAACATATTAGAACAGCTAAAATACAAAACAGTAATAATACTAAATGTTGGTGAGTATGTAGAGAAATGGAAACTTTTATACATTGCTGGTGGGATTGTAAAATAGCATAGCCATTCTGGAAAATAATTTGGCAGTTTCTTATAAAACTAAACATGCACTTATCATATGACCACACCATGGTGCATTGAACATCTATCTCAGTAACATTCACATGAAGTCTTATACAACATTCATGGTAGCTTTATTCATAATTGACAAAAACTGGAATCAACCTAAATATTTTTCAATGGGTGAATGGTTAAATAAACCATAGTAATTCATACCATGGAATAATATGAAACAAAAGAAACAAACTATTGATACATGGAACAACCTGTGTGGGTCAATTCCCAAAGGTTACATGCAGTTTGATTCCATATATACAACATTCTCAAAAATAACAGAACTATAAGAGATGGTTGCTAGAGGACAGAGATTGGGGATGGGAGGGTGTTTGTGCAGATAGATGTTCGTGGTTATATGAGATAAAATCAAGAACCACACACATGTATGCATGGACACACACAGAGAAAAGCATGAAAATGGTGAAAATGGAATAATATCTGTAGTCTAGTTAGTGGTATTTGAACAATGTCAATTTCCTGGTATTTATATTGCATTTCAGATAGATAAGATGCCACCACTGGAAGAAGCTATGTGAAGAGTACATAGGGTTCTATAAACTATTTTGTCACCTTCTTACGGATTTATAATAATTGCAAAACAAATACAGTACTATAGTTTCAAAAGTTGCATTCTTTACTATCACCACCAATCTTATCAGCAAAACCAGTAAGAACTGACAAGGTGTCAAGCCCAGGGTAGTGGATGCAAATTTTCCAAAATTCTAATTTTCCTTTGGAAGCTCAGATATTATCGTCGGCAACAATCGCTATTAGTTGTTTTCCTTAAAATTGCAGGTTCACACTTTATCATTTTCAGGAACATGTCTTCCAGCTACCCAGAGCTGTTGTTCTGTCACTCATGCTTTCAAGTAAGAAAAAAAAAAGTTATATGAGCTTTGTCCATATGTCTTATAACATCACACAGAATATTAAAAAGGGATACTCTCAAGGGTCAAGATTTAATTTTAAAAATTAAATCTTTTGTGAAGACACAACAAGAAGGCAACCATCTGAGTCATGGAGAAAGATCTCAAAAGAAACCAAATGCCAGCACTTTGACTTTGAACTTGTAGTCTCTAAAATCATGAGAAAATGAATGTTTGTTGTTTAAGCCATGCAATCTGTGATATTTTATTATTGGAGCCCCGGTAAACTAGCACAGTACATTCATAACCATCCTACTGAGCAGACTGATGTGGGCACATGGCTTGGGCTCCAACAATTAGATTAATTGCTCCCTAACTTTCACTCAGGATAGACTTATAAAGAAAAAAAAAAAAGAAAAAGTAAGAGTTTCATTTTTGAGAGTGGTGGTAATTGCAGCAAGATGGAGATGAGAGTTTACAGAGCTGGAAGGCAGTGGAATTGTGGCTGCATACATGGTCCTGCATGAACAGTCTTGAAGAAACTATATGGAGTATCAGGAGCTCAGGAGAGGAGCCAGCGGGATACTCCGAGGAGTGGTTCTCCGGAGTGATTTTCTGTATTGCTGCTGATTATTGAGTTTGGTTCTGAGGCAAATCCAGTATTCGTTAATTTATTCCTTTTCTACTTAGTTCAGGCAGGTCTATTTCTGTTGCTCACCAATAAAAACCCTGACTTGTATATAGTCTTATTCCAGGGAAAATTTTTTAAAAGGAAGCTCATGGATACATGATCAGAGGTTATAGTAATAACAGGGAATTTAACGGTGCTTCTCAGAGGTAGTTTGCAAATACTGGGCACCAACCTTGTTTCGTAGTTGTGTTCTTACCTGAATTGAATTGTATGTGTTTGTTCTAAGTTAGAACCAGAATTCAATAAAGGCAGAGACTGGAATAGCTTTGTAATTTCCTCTGAGTCAGCTCTGAACACACGTCTGATCCAGAGCACATTCTAGCAGTAGGATGATGTTGCCATCACAAGATGGCAGTGCCTCCCTCTCCTCAGACTAACTTGGCTTTACACCAGCCTGTCTGTGTTGAAAGCAAAGGACTGAGCTTGCCTCTGACTGGCTAGGCAGGAACCTGAGACTGGGGGAGAGAAGGACCAGAGACACACCCAGTAAAGAGAGCTTTCTCTTGACTGAGGAGCCTGGCTCCATTTCAGGTCTTCTGTGATTTCAATAAGGAAGAAGAATGGAGCCCCTCCTGGGAGTGTCTTTGATGATTCTATGGCTTCAACTGGCCAGTGAGTTGGGGTTTTTGGTGATGGGAACAGCAAGTCCAAAGTTTAGAGTTGACAGGACTGAGGGGTGAAATGTTCTTACTAATTTGGAAATGTAATTGGAAAATGCGACGACTGACTCCTGGACCGTGACCTGTGTTTCTTCCTAGGGGTGAACAGTCAACAAGGGGAAGAGGAACTTCAGACCTTGAGCATCCAGGAGGGTGAAAACGCCACCATGAACTGCAGTTACAAAACGAGTATAAGCAGTTTACAGTGGTATAGACAAGATTCAAGTAGAGGCCTTACCCAACTAATTTTAATACGTTCAAATGAAAGAGAGAAACATAGTGGAAGATTAAGATTCACGCTTGACACGTCCATGAAAAGCAGTTCCTTGTTCATCGTGGCTGCCCAGGCAGCAGACACTGCTGCTTACTTCTGTGCTACGGAAGCACAGTGTTCACCAGGAACCCGCAGCCTCTACGCAAACCCTGCCAAAGCAGCCTCTTAGAAGCCCTGACAGTGGGTAGAGTTGGTGGTTATGTCTTTCAGTGAAGAAGAATCTACAAACAGCTGGCAAAGTGTAAGGGGTACCCTTTCAAATTATGATTTTTTAAAAAGCATCTTGGACTAGGGGAAAAGGCATGAAAGCTGGAATGGGAAATGGAAATGCCAGGCTTAGTTCTGCTACTCCTGGCTATGTAGGGACATGGTCAGTGTAGCAGTCTTCAATTTCCTCACTTGAAATGAAGGATTTGGATCAATGAGCCCAAAATATTACTTAAGCCCTAATTTTATTAGGGAAAAAAACAGTCAATCACTGGGCACTTGTGTAGGAGGAGGGAGGCTGCTCAGTTTTAGAAGGTGACATTTGTGCTATGTGCAGCCCGTCCAAGACGTCAGTGGGTCTTTGAGATTCATGAGATTGTTCTTAGGTTCCTCCAATTCCTGTATAAGAAGCAGTAGATTCATTACGCGTCAGAATTGGAAGGGTCCTAGGACTCTCAACCAAGCTTTTCATTTCAGAGCTGAGGAGAGACACCATTGCATAATAAGAGAGACAAAGATCTGAATCTTCAGAGTGATAGTGACAAATATCTGGATCTGATTTCACCCTTTATTAGTTGTATAATTCCCAAACTTCAATGTCTCCATTAGGTAAAACGGGAGTTTATAAGAAAGTAATAACTTTTTTCCATCCAAAGGAGAGGTAGGTGTTCGCCAAGGCCAGGTCCTAAAATGCTGTGTTGTGAAAGCAGGCATTTCTAGTATCAAATACATAACAGTTTTTCAGCCATTTATTCTTGCTCCTACTGGGAAACAAATGCTGACTGTAGTTTTCTTGACACAGTTTTGATACTACCGAAAGTGTGTTTTTGTAGAGAAAAGTAGAGCATTTGCATTTAGGAGCATGCTTTGGTGAGAAAATTGGGTGAGCGCAGGGAAAGGTTGTATAGTGGTTCCCTCAACTCAGACCTTGATCCATCAATATCAGCTATACCAGAATCACCAGAGCACCTTTGAAGATCTGGACTATTAGGCTCAATTCTGGCTTACTCAATCAGTCTCCAATAAAGTCATGAATTTCCATTTTTAATGAATGTCTTCAATATATGTAAGAGATTGGCTCAGATCCACATTTTTTTTTTTTTTTTTTTTTTTGAGACAGAGTTTCGCTCTTGTTACCCAGGCTGGAGTGCAATGGTGCGATCTCGGCTCACCACAACCTCCGCCTCCTGGGTTCAAGCAATTCTCCTGCCTCAGCCTCCCGAGTAGCTGGGACTACAGGCACGTGCCACCATGCCCTGCTAATTTTTGTATTTTTAGTAGAGATGGGGTTTCACCATGTTGACCAGGATGATCTCGATCTCTTGACCTCGTGATCCACCCGCCTCGGCCTCCCAAAGTGCTGGGATTACAGGCGTGAGCCACCGCGCCCGGCCCCCCAGATCCACATTTTTAAAACCCAAACAGTAAGTAGTGTTTTTAACAAGATTGAGGGTTTTTTTTTCCCACATAAAGGAGTTTTGTAATATGCAGGGCTGGTGAAGTAGCTTCATCATGTTACAAAGGAACAGGTATTTCTAGCTTACTCTTTTTCACTCTTAATGTGTCACTCTTGTTTTTATACTTTCAAGAGACTGCCAGAGATTCTTCCACTTTATACATCTTCCAGACTGAAAGAAGGAGAAAGTCAAGGGCACATGTACACGCTGGCTGAGTCAGTCTTTTCCAGAAGTTCCGTCCAATGTCTTCTCCTTACACTCATTTGCTAGTGTTATTCCACGTTCCCACCTCCTCCCATCTGCAAGGGAGGCAGGATATCAGGATTATTATCTAAGTACGTTTCCATTCACATCAAAATTGGGGTTCTACTTGTAAAAAAATAGGCAATAATGAACATTTTGCAGACAATCAGAAGTTTCTGCCAGACCCTCAGTTTAGGGCATATTAGAACTCATATGATATTTTTGGTTCATAGTTTTTTTTGAATAACCATGTCAATGTATTTCCAAGTTCTATTGTGTGTACCACCTATTAGGTTTTGCAGAAGACATCACAACCTCTATAACCTAACTGACCTCCATACCCTAATTTAAAATCCTCCCTAATCCCTTGCTCTTCTGCCCCCAGCACGCTTGACAGACCCCATCACTTCTCAGTATAGTCCTTTGTACATGGTGAGGATGACCTTTTTAGAGTGCAAATTTGAGCATGTCAGCCACCTGGGTCCTCATTTGTTCTTAGAGTAGAAAAAAACTGCTTCATGTGATTTACAAAACCCTGCATGATTTAGGCTCTGAAGGCCTCTCCAGTCTCTTTCCACATTATGCTCCTAATTTATTTTTTTCTTCAATACTTGTCCTATCTACATTTCTTGAAAGCACTTTGTTCGTCTTATATAACCCCCGCAAAGTGATTTTAGGATACTTTCTTACTCTTTTTAAAAAATTCTTTCTTCTTCTCTTGAGAGTAAAACCCAGTGAATTCCTAATTCTTCTTGTATATCTGCTCAAGAGTCAGTAACAGAAGAAAGCTGAATATGCTGTCTTAGAATAGTGGACCTCTGCCTTTTTAAGTGTGCAGTTTCTCCTTTTATTTCTTTATTTAATTAATAACTGCCTCTATTATTACTCTATGTGCTCCTTAAAGGAAGGGACCATTATCTGTGGTGCTCAGCCTTGAATCCATCATACCAAAGTATCTTAAGCACTAAGATAATCAATTTCCCTCTTCTTCCTATTAATTTATTTAATATACCACCTTTATTTTAAGCCTCATCAAAGAGTTCTAATAACGTAGTGAAAGAACACAGAAGAAAATAGAGCTGAGCTTTTCAAACCACAATCCATGGATATTTGGAATTGTATGAACAAATTGTTGGTGTATAATCGGGGTCAGAAATCTATGACCCAGCATTCAAAACAATCTGCCACCTGCTTTTGTAAAGTTTTATTGCAAAATAGCCACGCCCATCTGTTTACACTCTGCTTATGATGGCTTCCTTGCAATAACAGCAGAGTTTAGTACTTGCAAAAGAGAGTGTATGATTTCAAAGCCTAAAATACATACTATTTACCCTTTTATAGAGAAAAGTTCACTAATCCCTGAGGTATAGAAATTAAATGAGAATTTTTAGATTAGCAATTTTCTGTGTGATTAGGACAAAATAAAATATAAAAGGTATATTTCTAATCATCTAGATATTTAATAGAATAGTCCCCTTGATTTTGATGGTTTATGTCATTTTTACCAAATTAAGGGCAAGTGGAATAATAATACTTTACAAATGAAGACATTGCAACTGCTTAAATGATGAAAAGTTTTTAGAAAATTTTGGTTATGATACAGCACACAGCACTACAGATGGGCCACACTCCCATGAACCTGCATCTTTCCACTGAAAGAGGATGGATTGCAAACATTCATTGTTTGTATGTATCAATATGCAATTCAATAGACATAAAAGTAGCAGTAAATGCAAAACATATTTTTTTTCAGTGCTGAATTCTTGGGTGCTTCATTAAATAATAAAACTGTATAATGGTGACAAACATGAGTATTTCTGAATAGGAAAAATGAAGAAAAAAATCCTTGTAATCACTAATCACAGTAACTCACAATAGTACATCAAGCTTCAAATAACTTTAATCAAGTCAGTTATTCAACTATACACATCCATAACTTTCTTTTAATAAGCCTACACTAACCCTTTAGTTTCAGTGAAAAATCATTTCTCACACTAATGTTTTAATTAGAATTTTATTGATTTTATATTTTGTTTGCATTTTTTGTCTGATTTGATAATTGTATAAAACCTATGAGCTTAAAAAGTTGATATTCGATTCTGTTGTTGGGGATACGAAAGCGCCATAATATCAAACAGTCAGTGTGAGAGTGGCTCCTTATAAGAAGACCTGCACCTTACTTGATTTGGTAAAATACTGAATGTACCTGCTACCAGGTCCTGGATCTGCTCCTAAATGAAGCCAGTCACATCAGGGACCTAAGACGCATCTTCCCACAGACTGCCCTTCACGAAAGATAATTTTGCCCACCAGACACAGCCATTTATTCGTTCTTTTTTTCACCAATTTTAGTTTT